>PVJX010040050.1:0-15442 GCA_004027295.1 Dolichotis patagonum | reverse complement strand
CTTTCTTCCTAACACCCTTCCTTTATTTGTCTGTGTTCTTCTTCTTCCTTCTGTCTTTTGTTCATTCCATCTTTTCTTCCTTCCTTCCTTTTTTCCTCCTTTTCTTCTTCTTTCTATCCTTCCTTATTTTACTACAGTAAATACTGTTTGGGCACCCTTTCTCCAGGTACTTAACTTACCATTACAAATCTCAATCTTATTACTAATTACTAGTACAGTAATGGTATATTTAACATTTTTCATTAATTCCACAAGAGACTAAAATTTCTATGGTTCTTTTTTACATACAGTTTTACATGTAATATCAAAAGAATGAAAATGAAGGTTACAAAAAATATCAAATTAAAATATAGCTTATTGAACTGGAAAGGAAATTTTTATTTGTCTCAAAGTCTAATATCTAAAGTTATACAGAGGTATTTTTTTTAATATTCTGTTTGTTGTGTGTATTCATTCCTTAAGTGTGACATCAGTTCTATTTCTTATTCTGAAAATTGGGTCTATACGGACTCAAGGTGTCTTTAATTTTCTCCTAATTGAACTCTACTTAGGGTCTCTTCAGCTTTTATCAAAAACATCTTAGTATTTATTGTTGTCAATCTATTTTTGTAATTCCATGTGTATTATGGTAACAAGAGAGGAAAAATCTTAGGTTTTCAAATCAATTCAGAAATATTCTCATGACTCTGAAATTTTATTTCAACCCTTTTGTGTATTCATTTCTTTCTGGTATGTTTAAAATTGTGAGGCTAATGATCTGTCTATTTTGTTCAATCCAGGCATACAAGTCCACAGTAATTAGGAAGGGACAGAATGTGTCAGTAACGGATTACTTCCAAGTTGAAAGCTATTCATGGCAACATAAAAGCATGCGCTAAAACAAATGATACCATTTAGAAGGCCAGTTTTACCTGTCCCCTATTTGCAATGCTTTTTTCTGAAAAGAAAAAAAGCCTCTGTGCTAAAGTCTCACTTTGTTCACAAACTACATCTATGAGATTGAGAAAACAATTCACTAACCAGAACCTTGTTCTAGCAATTTTAAAAACTAGAGTGATCATCTCTTTAATGTTTCCAAGAGTTACTAATCTATTATTATATAATAAATAGTAGAATAATAGAACACTGAAAGTTTTGCTGTCCCACAGAGAAATCTTAAAAGGGTTCTCGAAAAAATAAGTGAAGGGCCGAGGGTATAGCTCAATAGCATAAGTACCTTCTGGCAAGCATGAAAATAATCTTGTGAAAAGGTTGCTAAAATTTGTAATACACTAAATATTTTGAAAAAGTTTACACTCACAAAACATTTGTCACCTTATATTAATTTTTATTACCACTTTGTGTTAATCTTTTATTCTGCCTACCTATAAATTGAGCTTTGTAATTTTAAACAGATATAACATGTAGAGTGGTGCCTTGTTTCATGAACACTTTTGTTAGCAAGCAACTGGTTTTGCAAATAAAAACATCTGACAAAACTTCAAACTCAACATCTGGTGGCAAACACAGTGAAGACCATCTTTCCTACACAAATGTGGCTATTTTTTATAAATCATGAAACATATGAAAATACCTATCTAACTATCTATCTATCATCTATCGATGGTACAAATACCTGTAATGTTCTGTAAAATGTATTATTTCACATATCTACTGGGAATCTTGCTATATATCCATTACATATACGTGGAAATTACTAGCCTTATCATTTTCTACATTGCAAGGAATGTTTTTACACACATTATACGATCTAATACTATAATAATATAGTATAACATTAATAGTATAGTATTGTCACTATTCAGATTTGTTTTTTTCATTAAGGAAAGGGAGGCATATAGCAGTTAAATGACTTGACCTACTTTTTTAGGTGGGAATCACACAATTAACACAGCAGGCTATGATAGCTGAGCAAAATTGAAAATGTAAATTTCAATATGCACTGAGTCATTGCTCAGGGTATAACTGGATCTGCAAACATTCTGCTATTGATGTGAAGGTACAGTGATAATTTCCTAAAATGGTTTATTCTCTTTAAATTAAAAAGGTTTCCATATGAGATTATTATTTTGACACCAAAATATTCTTATTCATTTGAAAAAATACAGATATATCTGAAATTAAGAAGTTGTGTGAGTCCACAAATCATAATTATGTTCAATAATCAAATAATAAAATTACAATACTATCACAATAAATGCTTGTATATTTTTTATGCATTGAAGGACCTCATTGTTAGTATGGTATTTAGTAGATGCCCAATGACCAGGCTGTGAAAGTGCAGAAGCAACTTCACATGTATCTTACTGACACATTACAGATGCCTCCAGTAACAATTCTGACAAAATCAAAAAGAAAATTTTGTTTACAATTTCTAGCTTTGTAAAATAGTTATGAAAAAGCCCCAGGTATTTCATACAAATAACTTTTACACATTTCTTTGTTTCCTTTAAAAAAAATTTACCAACCAGTTTCCATTTAAAAGTTTGACAATATTTTTTACAAACGAATTTTTAGTGAAATGGAAGGATATACCAAATGCACCTTTTAAGTAAGCAGTTCCCTCTTTTATGTGAAACATGCAATTATTCTTAGGAATGCCAATTTCAATCCAATCCAGACAATTTCATTTTATCCATCACTTATTTATCTTATGAAAAACTGTATACTACTCCATAATCTGCTTGTCTGGTTTACATGAAGATGATAGTTATGCAATAGAAAACTGAAGTTTTAATTGTAGAGTTCCAGTAAAACACAATTTAAGAACTCCAAATAGCATATTTAAAAATAGAAAGAAGACATAATACTTGAGAAATACTTTTCTAGTGTGTTGGGTTTTGTTTTTGTCACTGATTTATTGTAATGATTTCTATCCATTGCTTAGACACTCATTCATTCATTCCTTCCTTCATTTACAGCTCTCTGTGCCTGACAAAAACGTTTATGAAACTGTGTTCATTTTTGGTGACATAGTAGATTTCTACAGTGTTTCGTGTTCAGTAGTCATACAGCCTCATACATTGATGATTTAAAGAGTATTAAGCTCAAGAAGATTTAAATTCCCTTTAACTGAATATGATATGTTTATATCACATAAATGCATATGAACATATGTGCACATATCACATGCTATATTCTAAAAATGTCAACATCTTTATTAATAAGAATAAATTCCTATCATGCTTAAAAAACAAAAGAGGAACCTTACTAATCTGCAAATTCTCAAAAAACCTAAAATGTATCTGAACATTTTCTTGCTTAAGTAAATGAGGCAAATCACTGAGGTTTGTGGAATTAAAAATAAAAGGCAGAAACCAAAAGCAAAGTTGTTTCTTGTCATCTTTTTTACTTTGATAAATCCATAGGTATGAGAAGTAGATTTCCACACAATGTAGAACCTGTCACAAAGTGAATATATTTGTAGGATGATGGAACTACACATCATTTCCATAAATGGCTGTCTGTTCTTACAGGAAAAGCTTCACTCTGTGAGACCCAGATTGTATGCTCAGAATCAGACAGAAATTGATATGGAGCTATTCACTCCCCCAGCCAATCTGAAGAGTGGATAGGAGATTAAGAGTTGAATTCTTAAGAACAATAACTAAATATTATATACTATATATTTTATTTACAATTTCTTTTGAGGATATACTCTTTATTCTGGTATTAAAACTGTCAAAATAATTAGGACGAATAGGTCTCCTTTAATATTTAAATATCCTCAAAAGTATTTCCAAAAGTATTAGAAATATGTATTTTTCCAATAAAGACAAAAATTGTAAAATTTATATCCTTGGACATGAATGTGTAGCGTGAAAAGAATAAATGCTAAACGCAATGTAGAATCTAAGTTACCTTCTCACCACTAGCTCACAACACTCTGTTCTCATAACTTTGTGCTTATGGTTTTCAGAGAATTCATTGCATTACTGGTGAGCTCCTAGGCAGAAATGGCATAGTAGAAGAGTATGGCAAAGCGAAGCTGTTCATATTGAGGGGACAACTAAACAGAGAACAAAGAGTAGACAAGGAAACAGAACAAAAAGAAGAGCACAGGTACCTCCTTCCAGGTGAAACCTCCAAGACCCGTCTCTAGCCAAGCCCCGCCCTCAGTGACCCGCCTCTAACCAGAGAACACATTCTGCTGTTCAATCATTAGTGGATAAATCCAGTGAAGAACATAGTGACCCAATAATCCAATCACCTTGCAAATGTCCAGCCTCTGAGTGTGTGAGAGTGCTGGAGATTCCAGATCTAAACCATAAAAAATTTTTAGTGAAGAAATTATGATACAAAAGAGGGGGTGCATTTCAAAACCAGGAATCAATTATTTTCCCTTGTCTGGGTCTTTAATATTTTGTTTCTCTCTCCGTTGTGGAGATTCATGTTTCAAAATGCTTTCAAATAAATTCAAATTCTGAAACAAAAATTAAAAATACCCATTTCTTTGTGATATGGTTACAATTTTTTAAACTATCATGAGAATTTCTTAATATGCTAGAATATAAAGCAAACCTTACTTGACCAATGTTTTGCACTTCCTTCAGTTTTTTCTCTTTTTTTCATACCTTTCATCATTCAGAGTAAAAAGGAGCAAATTGATTATTTGTGAATTTAATATAGTATTTATTATTTCATTTGAGGGATGTATTTAAATTAAAATGCGGTAAGTGACTAGAGTCAGTTGCAGTAAACCTTTTTTCTTGTAAGTTATGTATCTCTTAATATTCTTTATGATGGAGTTACATGTACAGAATAACTTTAGAGCACTTTATCATAGAACATGCATGTTTCAAAATAACTTGTTATGCCTCTCTTCATTTCATGCTAATAAAATTATTCTACACTTTATGTCAGGAGTTTAAATACCCATATGATTTATCTTTGTTTTATACATTTTATTCCATTTGAAATAATTTTACTGATTTTTATAAAACGAGATGAATGCTTATTAATGATAAGTTCATACATCACTAATGGTACAGTGCATGCTAAAAAACAATAAAAATGAAATGGAAAGGTGAAAAAATAGAGAGATGCATCTATTTAATTCCTAGAATCTTGGTAATTTCTAAGATGATTGACATTTTACACAGTGGTAGAGTTAAATGCATTAGTTCACACAGAAGTTACATTTCTGAAAGTTAATGACATCATATTTTAATGACATCGTATTAACCATAGTATTAACAAATAACCATGTTTTTATCAGCAAAATCCATGGAAGCTAAATCTTGGAAGCCATCGTATTTAGATGAATGGATAAAGAAAAGTGTGATATTTACACACAATGCAATGCTACACTATCACAAAAAGGATAAATTTTAGTCATTTGCAGGTTTTTAATCTTGATAAAATAATGCTGTGTTCTTACACTGAATCTTGGCAAGTTTAATAACTGCACTGGTTTAGCTAGAAGCTAAGAAGCCCTACAGGAAAAGAATGTATTGCTGAACTACTGGAAGGAAAACAGCCAGTCATCTGGGAGAAACATTTCCTTAGGAGAGTGCAGCAATCTTGCATCTCTTCCATATCTGTTAATTTTCTCAAACCATGTGTTTTTTGAATCCATCTCTTTCACTTGAATCCCAATTAAAAATCATTTGCAAAAATTCTTATGTACAAATTAATATGTGCTACACTCTTTCTGTATGGAGCAGACCTTATCTGCTTCATTTATCCACACTAGTGTCATAAATGCTTAAGCAGCATATATTCATGGTGAAGATTCTGTATGATAGGACATGTCCTTTAATCTTTTTTATTATACAAAATCTCCAAGCTATTAATACATTTTTATTTTATCAGATGGAATTACTTTCTGTCAGAATATCCTAACCCACTTGAGGGCAAAATACTAATAAAAGTTGTATAGTCAGGACCAATTTGGGTAGATAATGCTGATTGATGACCAGGTGCTAAAGTTCATTATTGAGAGTAAGGAACCTTTCATATCATGTGTTGGATCTCTTAATAGGACATTGGCAGTTTTGCAAGTTGGAATTGAGAATCAAAAGAAATAGATTTTTGTCATGTTGGCTGAAACATCAAAAGGACAAATTTAGAGGGGAGAATGTCTCAGTTATTTTCTCCTTGCTGGGAAAAAATACTCAACATCCATAAGATATATAAAGAACAGTTTGCTTTTACCTCACAGTGCATAGAGCCATAGTAAGCTGACTCCTGTGAAAGCTGGCATGTGGACACCACAGAGAAGCAGCCCAAGGCACGGCAGGCAGGAAATGAAGACCTTGCCTTTGTGTTTTGCTTTTTATTTTATCCAAATGTCAAGCTTATTGGTCAATACCACCCATAACTATGTTGGGTCTTTCCTCTTAAGCATGTACATCATGTATACCCAGAACAATGCTAAAATAATCAGCAACCTTATCCAGCATTGCACACCAATGATCTAATATCATAAATGCATGATGCAATCACTTCCCAAAGCCCTACCTATGAGCTCATGAGGCTGATGGGCACATCTAGATATAAACTGGAGCAGAGAGTTAGAATTTGCAACTCGTAAAATGAATAAGGCTAAATAAATATGCTTATATTAATATTCTTGAAAAACAACAATATTTAGGAAATAGGGAAAAGTATTGACTCTAATATAAAAATAAATTAATGTATTTATTATGCATGAAAGATCCAAATGATAGAAAATGTTTCAATTTAATGTAGGCACAAGATGATCTGCTATAGAAATTATGATGATGATATTATTTCAATAGAATGTTGATAAATCATAAGCTCACTGCACACACTAATAACCTCAAAAAGAGACCATAGGTTTACTACCATGACTATTTATTGATAGACTGTGTAATGTTTATCTCTGCCTTAATCTGTGCTCAGGAAGACATTAAAAGTAGAATTTAACAAGCAGCCAATTAATTTGCAGGGAAAAAGTGGGAAGTACTATCGGAGAGTATAAAAAGATGTGAGGAGTCTCTGGCATCTGTTATAGGATGTAGAAAGTGAGAAAGAGCACTTCCAACCTGACAGTCACAAATAACTGGAGAAATATAAGCTCACACATTCTTTAGCATATTGGAAAGTGGAATTTGAACTACAGACAGCAGGTTCAAAATCTAAGCATAGTTATGTATGCTGAGAGAAAATGTTTAAAAATTCTTGCCCATCTTGAGAAAGTGTAACTCCACATCTGTAAGAAAAATAAAAAAAGACAGCTTGAAGAACTTGAAGAGCTGACAGTTTGGGAGGCTTATTGCCAGTGCATCAGATAGAGTGAAACTCCTGGGTGATGGCAAGATTAGGAGACTGTATCTAGTTACTAAGGATGTCCCCCACCATAAAGCAAGAAAGAAAGCATATCCAAAATATCCTTAAAGAAATTGGCAGAGGAAGAAAAATAGCAGTTCAGGGTTCAGGAGAGGTAAAACAATAAGCCTAGATCATTATTCTTCATTTCCATTACAGAATAAAAACCATACTTTTCTTAAGGAATCTAGAAAAAAACAAGTAAGGTGGACAAAGGTGAAAATCTGGCTCCTGAATTCCTCCTGCACCCATAACTACAGGAAAGAAAGTTTAGGGAACTGTAAAGATCACAATGGTAACACTCAGAGCACAACAAATGCACACCTAAACCAAGACCTATTCAGACTTAGAGACGTCTGCCCACCTTGGATAACAGCAAACATATTTTGAGTTAAAGCACTGGAAGAATTCCAGAGGGAGTAGGCAGCAGCCGCATAAGTGCAGACAGACATCCCCTGGGACCAGAAATACATCCAAATTGCTGGCAGAATAAAGGCAGTTACATATACTCAGCCCACTTCATTAAGTTGTTTACTGTCTGGAAGTTTAATCCATCTAGATTTTCATATTTAGTAGTTCTCCATTGCCTTTGTGAATGCCATTGTAAGGGATAATTGTTTATTTTTAGTTTTTTTTAAATGAGAATATATTCTGCTATTAATTCTTATATTTGCTGTGAACTAGAACACCTTGAGGTAACACTAGAATGAAACCTTTATTCACATACTAATGTTTTTCTGTAGCCTAGTTACTTTTCCCCAAAGTTATTAAAATACTTCTTCAGATACTAGTAATTTAAAAGAAGAAAAGATGACATTTTGAGTGAGACAAACAGTGTTAATAATAAAGTTATTCATATCTATAATTAGGAGCAGAGTTAGAGTTGAGATTTAGTAACAAGAGACAGTGATTCTGGAATTTGAGATAGTATGTTCCAAATTCCATCTCTGGAATTTGAGATAGTATGTTAAACTGACTACACAACACAAATGTGACTATCTTTGATCAGATGAACTAATTCCTGATAGCCAGGGACACAGTGAATCTTCTGCACACAACCAGTTTTGTCCGCATCCATTGTGACTAGACCATCTTGCTCCATCCTATGCTTTTGGCCAGTCTGTCAAAGATCAAATAGCAGAGTGTGTCTGTGAAACTTTCTTCACCCTCGATTCGGTTCCACTGATCCATGCATCTGTTTGTGTTCCAGTACTGTGCTGCTTTCATCACTACTGAATTCTGTAATAGCTTGAAGTCGGGTGTTACTATCCCTCCCTTCATCTGGTTGCCTAAAATTGCTTTTGCTATTCTGGGTTATCTGCATGCAGAAAATTGAAAGTGGAATCGTATCTCCCACTATATGCTAAACTAAAATCAAAATGAATCAAAGATCTGAACATTAAACCAGAAAAACTAGATCTACTGGAAGGCAAAATAAGTAAAATACTTGAAGACAAAGATGTAGGAAAAGAATTTTAAATGGAACCTAATACAAAATAATAGCAAGAATCAAGAGAAGGGATTATATCAGACTAAAATAGCTTGTGTGCAGCAAAAGAATCAATTAGTAGAGTGAAGAGACAAATGATAGAATACATAAAATGCTCAAAAATTAAGCCATCTTAAAGATTCAGTCAAGAAATGAGTAAGAGCAATGAGCAGAACAGACACTTCACAGAGGAAGAAATACGAATGATCTACAGATGTATGAAAAATTATTCAATATCTCTAGGCTTTAGAGAGATGCAAATTTAAACAACACTAAGATTCGATCTTGCTGCAGAAAGAAGGGTAATCATTAAAAAATCAAATAAAAACAAATGCTGGTGAGGCAGTGGTGAAAATAAAACCCACCTTCTTTTCTGTTGATAATGTAAATTGGTACAGCCATTATAGAAATCCTCATGGAAATTTCTCAGGGAAATGAAATTAGAAATTCCATATAACCCATCGATTCCTCTGCTAGCTATCTTCTCCAAAAGGCTTAAGACATTATAATTCAGTGATACATGCATAGCAATGTTTATAATAGTACAACACATAAGAGGTGAATACTGGAAACTCATCAACAGATGACCAGATAAATCAGAAACATGAGCTTAAACACTATATGTCATCTTTCATTTTAATGAAGCAAAATACAGTAAGAAGAATAAAGGATGGATAGAAGGGGACAAAGAGATGATCTCTTGCAATAGGGAAGTAACCCAAGAACAAAGGGAGAGAGTTGAAGAGGGAAAAAGGAAAATAATCAGAATAAAGATGTGCAGTGTACAGGAACCTGATAACCTCAACTAATATAAGCATTATGCTCCATAATATGAGCTAAGATTAATACTATCTACAACACTGAAAAATGGGACAAGGGAATGGATGAGTTGGGAGAGAGGAGAAAAAAGGGTACAGAAATTAAAAAGGAAACAAGTTGTAATATGTACACATAACGACTATCCAAGATGATTTTAAAACACATGAAAGGCAAATGCTTACCAATGTAATAGGAAAAATATTTAAGAAGAAGAAAGACAGTGAAAGCACAATCTTGAACTGCTAGGGTCTGATCTGCCCCTGCCTACTTCCCCATTACACTCATCTCTCTTCCTGTGCTAAATTTTACCTCTCATTGCTTTCAGTGCCGTGCAAACAAAATGCAAGGAGACAGCTTAACCTTTGCCTATTTCCACACTTAATCCCAAACCCTATCAGCCAAAGAATTGTTTCCTCAATTGTGTTCTTCTACTCTCTGTGGGATAGATTCTATGAGCTTCATCCTTCTCCTCTGGAAGTTCTATGTAACCAGTGCAGAGAACTCATCACTACTGAATTATCTTTTGAAACAGTAGCCTTTGTTGGAAGCTTATTATTGGAATCTAAGCACAGTACCTGAAATCCTTAATATTTTTTAATATTCCAGAGCAGTGCGACTGTTATGCATAAAATATAGATGAGTTTAAGTTGCAATGACGCTAACTTGCTACTTAAATTCACATAAAGAAAGAATGTTGTCAGAATTCAGCAATGCTTTACTTATTCTTTAATTTACTATAGCATGTTTCATTTCTGTGATAAACACTGATTTCTTCCATTTTAGTTGTAGGAAGACTTGAACCTGGAAAAAGAATAAATTTGAAGAGAAAAAGAAAAAGAAAACATTAATTCTTGATGGAAATTATGGTTACTTTTCATTTTCTGAGGTTTGCGAATAATGCAGCTATGTTTAACCATGACTCAGTATGTATCACATTTAGTTTAAGGGGTGAAATTGATTTTGGTGATTGTTCTCATTGAGCATGATTATCAGAATCATCTGGATCTTCAGCAGAGACATTCTTATTTCATTATACATCATAATTATCTGTTCAGCACATTGCCACACAATTGCCTTCACCAATAGCAGAGATGTCAGAGCCCTTACACAGAAATGTGTCATAGCAAAGGATTTCAACATATTCTAATGACTTTCAAATGAACCTCTCACTGATCTGTGCAAGAGCTGTGTCATTCTTAGAGACACAGCCCAGCAATTCCTAATTCAAAAGTATCGAGATCATGTGAGAGACAAGGGAAACTTACACTATGCAAGATTTTCAATATGCTCCATTTTTAAAAGCTTTATCACAGTGATTTAAAGTTACCTTCTCAGGTTCTATGAATCGTATAAAGTGTAAGCTAGATTCTAAGTATAGATGAAATGCACAATCTCATTTGCGCATATGTGTATGCATGTGTAGTAGGTGTGCTATGGGCATTTCTAAGTTGTTATTTTTCTCATATAAAAATTTCACAGATGTTTGAGTACCTACTGAAATAACCTTACTAGAAACACAGCAAATACCATTTACAATCAGCAGTACAAATTATATAACTTATTCATCAATTTGGTCAACATGTAAACATGCAATTAGACTTTTAAAGGGTTTTTAGAGATCATTATTATTTAATGAGCCATTATTCATTTATTTGCAAAGAACATATTTTTTTCTTTGAAAATCTAATAATTTATCTTTTGGTAAAATTTAGATGGAAACTTTCCCATCACACACAAAAACTTCTCTTTTTGTAAGGTCTCTACCTACCGTCTGCTGATCATTTGTCCACATTTGTATCTACATATCTATTTTTCTACACATCCATTTATCTTCATTCTCATATTTAAATTTTCTATCTAGTATTCATTTAAATACCCATCAGTACTACGCTTTACATCCTTTCTCCATCAGTCAGGTATATTTTTAATCATAAAGATAAAATTATAATTATCACCCTTCTTCCAAATGCATAACAAAGTACCTTGAACACAATAAAAATTCAGGTATATTAGATAAGTAAACAAATTTTCAGTTCTATGTGCTTAACTACACAGCAAAACAAACCAATGTTTTAAATATTTAGAGTACAAGTCAAATTAATTCATCCAAATAAATCAGCAAAAAGAAACTTTTTTCTACAGGATATGAAAAATCACATGTTATCCTTTGGTTCTCATACATGATAATTAGGCTAGCTGTATTTCAATATATTTTGCTAATATAACAAATATTTATTGAATGTTGTCTTTGTGCCACGTACAATTGTAGTGACTCAATGTTCAGGGAGAAGTTTCAACAACAACAACAACAAAACAGAAATGTATTCCACTTAAAAGTTTATACTGTAGTGTAATAACATTTGAGAAAAGTGTGTGTGTGTGTGTGTGTGTGTGTGTGTGTGTGTGTGCGTGTAGAGAAATAAAGTATTTGCAGGGAAAATTACAACTGCAGCTTAGACACAATACGTCTCTCTCAGGCTCTCTTTGTGTTGAAGGTTTGGTTGCTCACAGGTTCTCAGACCGTGAGGACTGTAACTTATTGAATTGATTAATTTATTGAGGATATCACTGGTGCATTACTGGGCTGTGATGGAGAAAAAGAGATGGTGCTCAGCTGAGGGGAATAAATCATAGTGGCATTTCCTTAGGGAACATGTCTGGTTCTTGGCATTTTCTTGCCTGGTCCTTCGTCTGTCTATTTTATAGTTGCCTTGAAACAAGTGCTTTTCCATTGTGAGGCTCCTTGTATGGTGATGTTTTTACCTTCCTGGAGGCTTAATGAGAACAGAGACAACTGGCTATGTACTGAATCCTGTAAAATTGTGAACCCAAATAAATTTTTCTCTTTAAAAAATTGTTTAGGTAAGGTATTTATCCAGAGTCAAAAAGCTTACTAACCCAGTGGTAATAATCTTTAATGTGATCCACACGATATTTCAGTAAAACCATGAAAAAAGATGAGAAGATCGATTTTGTCATTTGGGAAAGAACAGCTCAAGTAGAACAGAGAGGAGCTATGTCCAGCATTTTAGACCAAGAGCCCAGAGGACATAAGAGCTGGAGGGGTATGAGCCACATGAGCGCTGACAGGATATCAGAGTTCAGTGCAGGCACTCTTGAAAGTCATTGTAAATTCAGCGGCTCAGATTCTGGAAGAAATGAAAACTACATGGACAGTTTTAGACAGAGAAGACACATGACCAGATGTGTAGACACGGTAATTGCAAGAGTATGTCAGAATTTAGGGGGTTTTTTTGTTTTGTTTTTGCTTCAGCTCTTGGGTACAGTTGAAGTACAGGCAGACACCTTCATTAACACAGGCATTCTGGAATTTCCTCTGTCCACAGAGAGCTTCCTTTCCCAAGGTGATGCTCTTTTCAGGATGCATCCTGCAGGATTGTCTAGTCTCATCTTGGAAAATACTTGTGACACATTCAAAAGTTTTTTCTATGTGAACGTGTGCCAGTTGGACTAGCAGCACGTGTCATTAGATACTCTTCACACCATGGCTTCTTCTCCCACCCATACTGCTTCTTTTGAACCACGGAATCTGCCCACTGAGAAGTCCAAATTTTGATTTTTGATATATGCCTTAGGGTATGGTATTAAGAACAGAAATAGATAAATAGAAGTAAAAAGAATAGGTGACTATTGAAATATTTCTGGAGATCTTGGTGACTTGGACCTGGCTGAGAGAAAATGATATAGCAAAATATAAATTCCAGTTGTATTATTGAATTAATATCAAATATAAGGTATAAAAGGAAGATAAGATTTATTCATGCTTCAAAATTTTTAGAACTACGAAAATAACATGTTGTTTTTAAAGACATAAGAAAGACTAAAAAAGAAGCAGAATCAGTAGATAATTAATGAACATAATTTGTAATGTTAAGCTAAAAAATCTATCAAGCATTCAGGTGAAAACTAATGGCAGACAATTGGAATGTCAATTTTAGAGTTCTGTGTATAGCTGTAGGGAAGATAGAGATATTTACAAATCATTTTTGGAAATTATATTTTGAAATATGAAGCTGGTTAGTATCAGGAAAATAGTGTATGAGGAAAAGTAAAAGATCCCAACACTCAGCTCTGAAAAGATCAAAAGAAAGATTTGAAACTAAGAGACAACTAAAACGTTATCAAGGACAGCAGATTTCCTGGAGATGACTGAAGCAAACCTACAGGTGAGGGACTGATCTCTCCTATTCATTTCTACAGATAACAGTGAAACTAGTGCTGGACCATGTAGATTAGAAGGGTGTGATGAGTGGTGACATTGGCAAGAAAAGTTTCACTGGGTGAAAGTGGTTAAAATTCTCAACTGAGTTGGTTCTGGAAATGTAAAGTGATTGGGAGCAGCAGGTAAGAGAAACTGTCGTGGAGAACACTTCTACTTCAGTTTCATAATGAAATAAAATAATTCTCTTTGGCAGGAATAATGACAGTTGAGATTTGGAGACTTGTGGAGAAAGAGGAGTGTATTAAGTAAAATTATGAGGTATCCGTTTGTACCTTTGAAGAGCTCACAAATTATATTCATTGTGTGGCTTAGCGGTGAAGTCTAGAAAATCATTCATGTCAATAAAAACAATAGATTTACAGAAACTGTCCTATATAATCATTTAATAAGAAAATTGATTGTTTGTTTATCCTCATAATTTTAGAGAGGATAAAAAGATTTTCATTTTCCCACAAGCTTTTCTTTTAATCTGATTTTATGCCTGAAGCAAAACAGTGCATTGATTTTCTGAGCAAATTGCTTATACAAAACTATGATAGCAACTCTTCTGGCAGTCAGTTAGATCAATGATAACTAATAAACAATGTCTCTGTCTTTTTGAATTATTTGTTTGCAAGCTACAGAAACAGATTAGGGTATCTTGAGCAAACTACAGTAATTTATTGGAAAAATATAGGACAGCCCACGGAATCAAAGCAAAGGCACAGGAAAGTGGTTATTGAAAGAGTCTGACACAAGAGAGCTCCTGTGGTTTTTCTAACTCAGCATGCAGTCTCCTTAGGAAACAGAGGAAGGGTAGAGCAACCTCAATACGTGGCTTAACATAGCAGTGGCTTTTGTAAGAACTGTAAAAACACTGGGACAGCTTTTCACTATTCTCCTTCCACTTAAACCCTGATCTTAACTACTTCACTAGCTCAAAGGATTGGAAGATCAAAACCTGAAATGCTGCTTTAAAATTAAAGCTGTAATGAAGCTGCATCTGTTTGGTTTTACACGTATAATGTGTTATAGTTAACCTGGTAACATTGCATTATTCATGAAGATAATCAAACAATTTCTTTATGCACTGTAATTATTTTATTCATTACACAATGGTAAGGTGTTGCTCTGTCAAATTGCCTGCTTTTTCAAGGCAAATGATCAAAAATAGCTATTACCTTTTTTCTCCTTCTTCTATGTACTTGCAGCTCTTTCCATTAATTACACAAAATTAATATATTATTGCAGACTCAAATGTGTAAAACAGTACCTAAAGCACAAGGTGAAAAATTAGGACTCTCTCTGCTAAGAGAATTTAAATATTTATTCATTTTCAAATATTTTTGACTTGAAGTTTAATATGTTGTTTCCCTTATATGTGTTGATGGTGACATATGCTCTCATTTGAAAATCTCACTTGAAAATCAATAATGTATTTTATGTATTCATTTGTTTAATTATATTTTGAAGAATTTATATTATGTTACATATCTAGAATAAGAATCTTATAATTCTGTTTTGGTTTAGATTATAATAACTTCTTGATCTCTTTATAATTAACCATATGAACATACACAAAGCTGGTATTGTCTGTTGTTAATATTTGATTCACCATC
>PVJX010040049.1:0-15418 GCA_004027295.1 Dolichotis patagonum | reverse complement strand
AGAAGAAGGAGCAGTGTTTTCCAGATGGGAAACAGTTGGTGCTCACTCATCGCACCGCAGCGGGTCCCAGCAGCACTGCTGAACATCCTATCCAGTTCCCATCCATTTCTTTCTTGCTTTCTTTCTTTCTTTTTGGTACTGGGAATTGAACTCAAGCCCTTGCACTTGCCAGGCAGGCGCTGCACCGCTGAGCTGCATCCCCACCACCCCCACCCTTTCTGAGCCTCCTTCGCCAGTCTCCCTGGCCAGCGTTGGAGGCCCAGCTGAGCTTCCTACACAATCTCTTTTTCCTTGGTTGCTTGCCATCTGTTTCTGTGGCTGCCGCTCAGCAGTCCTCAGGAGAGGGTGGGTCCGTCTTTGTTTCACAGATAAGAGACAAATCCAGAGAGGAAATCTTCTCCAGAGCCTCCCAGTCAAGTGCACTCGCAGACTCGTGTCCAGCCAGTGCCCTTGCTTTTGGTACATGCCGTATCTTTGGCTGCCACCTTGTCCCCTCTGGTTCCTTTCATTGTGTTCCCTGGGTCAGAATACAAACTCAGCCAGTCTCTGGGTGTCCCTGACTTGCTTTTTTCATGACAGGAGAAAGCCAAAGCCGAAGGACTTTGGAACCTTTTCCTGCCGTTGGAGACTGACCCCGAGAGGAAGTATGGGGCAGGACTGACCAACGTGGAGTATGCGCACCTGTGTGAGGTCATGGGCACGTCGCTCTACGCTCCCGAGGTACTTCTCTCCCATGCTCACACCCTAGCCCGCTGTGGGAACGTCTCCCCACGGCCTGCTGGTCACCCTCCTGCACACACAGTCGTCTGGTCCGGGGGCACCAATGAGAACTCGAACTCCCTACTGGGAGGGAGGATGACTGCAGGCTGCTGGCTGGAGCTGAAGCAAGAAAGGACCTCAGGGCGGAGCTGCCCAGAGCCAGGGGAGCCATGCAAGCCTCAGGCCACCGCCAGTGTCCTTCCTCTCAGACAGGGGGTCTGCAGCTGAGCCTCAGGGTCTGTGGCTCTTTCCAAACTCGGGGCCCCTTGAGTTGTCAGTGGGGTCCGTGATGAGAAGTTGACACTCTCAGTGTGGCCTGGGCATCCCCGATGCTCCTTGTCTTTCCAGATATTCAACTGCTCTGCACCCGACACGGGGAACATGGAGGTCCTGGTGCGATACGGCACCGAGGCGCAGAAGGCCCGCTGGCTGACCCCTCTGCTGGAAGGCAAGGCCCGCTCCTGTTTCGCAATGACGGAGCCCAAGGTACCTGGCCCGGGCTGTCCCTGCCTGCAGGGAACGAGGGACACTGGCAGCTCTAACAGGAATGCGCCCCCACACAGGTTGCCTCATCAGATGCCACCAACATCGAGGCTTCCATCAGAGAGGAGGATGGTTTCTATGTCATAAATGGTCACAAGTGGTGGATCTCAGGTATTTGGCCTGAAATTTGCTTTTCAAGTACACATCATTCAGTCTGTATCAATAAGCAGGTCTCTTGATGGTAGAAAGGGGACAGCTTCTTGTTTCTAAGTTGACACTACAGAGATTCAGTCACCATGCTCCCAGCAGAGGCAGCAGACACTAAGAGAACAAGAATGTGCTGCAGGGGTACACTGTCTGCAAGCACTTCTTACAGGGGCGAGGTGTCACCAGACAAGCACACCTGTGGCCGTCTCTTCCTGCACATGGCTCCGAGAAGCTCTTCGCTCCCCCCGCTCACCTCCTTCTCCCCACAGCAGCTCCCTTGGAAGGACGGAGGTCTCTTCCTCCATGGCCTTCCCTAATGCCTGCAGCAGGTGTGTCACATCCTAAGGAGTAAGGACAACCCATAAGCACTCTGTGGGCCCTGCTTTACTGAACCCCTACACGTCCCCAAAAGACGGAGTTATTGTTCCCATTGTGCAGAGGTGGAAGCCAAGGCTCAGCGAGTGGCTGAAGTCACTGGCCTATGGTTCTAGCCCCCAGCTGGCAAACAGGGAACCCAGAGTGTGAGTGTTTTGACTCTGAGGCTGGTGCTAAGAGTCACTTTTTACACCAGCCAGAGGACAGTGTGGAACAGGCCAGCAGGGTGAAGTATCAGTTTTCAGTGTCTTGTCTCTAAATTGTATTTTTAACTCTAATGTGATGCTCCTTAAAAATTTGCTCTTATGATGCAAGATTCTTGCCTGATGAGGTCAAAACTCACTTTGCTTTATTTCTGGTCTGGAGCCCACAAATACCCAGCTGATGATGTCTCATCGCGCAGAGCTCTGTCTGCTGCTGGCCAGGTTTTCCTGGGCCAGGACCTCATGTGGAGACGTGATGGCCCTGATGTCGGCTGATAGGACCTGGCTCTCTTCTTTCCTGGCAGGCGTCATGGATCCCCGCTGCCAGCTGTGTGTGTTTATGGGGAAAACAGACCCACAGGCCCCAAGACACCAGCAGCAGTCCATGCTCTTGGTTCCCATGGATACACCAGGGATAAAGATCCTCAGGCCTCTGTCCGTGTATGGGCTAGAGGATGCACCAGGTTAGCCCTCCCTGGGCGGGTCCACTGAGGGTGAGTCTGGTCATGTGGGAAAGGCTTTGGGCAGGTGAGGGTTTCTCTGCTGACAACGCTCACATTTTTACTTTTGGTACTTTGAGAGGATCCCTGCATTATTAGAGTGACTTGCTAGGGAGTTTCAGCTTAAGGTTATTTTGTTGTATTTATAAAAAGAAATGGCAAAATATTCATTTGTCATTATACATCAAAGATTCCTTTCGTATCTTTAAAAGGCTCCTTTCTGCCCCTTTAGCCATGACTTGGCTAAGTAAGGGGCAAAATATTGCCAGCAGATAATCAGAACTGAGGGCAGGAAGAAACACATCCAGGAAAACAGGAATGACAGTCGTTCAGAGTGGTGTGTGTGTCTTTCAGGTGGCCACGGTGAAATCCGATTTGAGAATGTGCGTGTGCCCAAGGAGAACATGATCCTGGGTCCTGGCCGAGGCTTTGAGATCGCCCAGGGCAGGCTGGGGCCCGGCCGGATCCATCACTGCATGAGGCTCATTGGGTTCTCAGAGAGGGCCCTGGCGCTCATGAAGGCCCGGGTGAGTGCCCCATCATGCCCACTCCGCCTCAGCCACCTCTGCTGTGCTGGCACACTTCAACTCTAACGCATTCCTGAGAGCCTCCACGTTGGCTTTGCTTCTGCTACTTTGCTGCTGCTTGACACCAGGAGCAGAAAGGGCTGTTGAGGTGACCAGGAGTGAGAGGCGGGGCTCCCTGGCAGCCAGGACAAGGTTCCGAGGCCCAGAGCATCCCTGGCTGCTGAGAGTATGATGGGCTTCTGGAGTGGCACTAGCAGTCTGATGCCAGAGAGAACCGTGTTGCTTGTTTTCACCCCTGGAATTCCAGCATGGGTTTTGTCCCGTCCTCCTGTCCCACATGTCCAGAAAATGCAATCCACTGTGACCCCTCAAATATTGGGAGTATATGTACAAGGAGCCGCTTGCAGGGACAAGAAATTCACATCGACTGTACTGATTTCACAACAAAGTGAACCCTTGCTACAAAAACAAATACCTCATGAGAAATGCCCTACAAAGAACCAAGGCCATCAGATGTGTTTTCAATCCTGAGCAAACCTGTGATTTATACGTTTTTTAATTAAGACAGACCAATTCTTTTTTCTTTGAAAATTAATTTCTATGGGCCCAGATTTGGTAATTCAGCCACATATAGCATTAAAACTCAGGCCACTCATTGGCAGGGCAATTTGTGTGTGTGTGTTTCCTTTTTCCGATTATTGTTGGGGTTTCTTTGTTTTGTGGGAGGACAGGGGCTTACTATGTAGTTCGGCTGGCCTTGAACTCACTATGTAGTCCAGACTGGCCTTAAAGTTGCATTGATCCTCCTGCCTCAGCCTCCCAGGTGCTGGGATTACAGGCGTGTATCAGCATGCCTGGTTTATGGCAGAGCAGTTTCACTGCATGTGTTAGATTTTTTTGTTTGTTTTTTGAGACAAGGTCTCATTCTGTTGCTCAGGCTGGACCCAAACTTGTGATCCTCTTCCTTCATCCTCTGAATGCTGGGATTATAGGCCTTCCCACCATTCCTGGCATATGGCAGAGCAGGTTCATTGTCTGTATCACAAGTCTTCAGAAATT
The DNA here is from genome assembly GCA_004027295.1 of Dolichotis patagonum. Classification (NCBI taxonomy): domain Eukaryota; kingdom Metazoa; phylum Chordata; class Mammalia; order Rodentia; family Caviidae; genus Dolichotis; species Dolichotis patagonum. Next base: position 11,305 of record PVJX010040049.1, on the reverse strand, counting down.
ACATAGTGTTAACGTGGCCACTGCACTTAGGACTGGATACCACAGAGTCATTAGGGATCTATAGAATATTTGTTACTAGATCTAAAATGTCCCCTAACAGGCTGTGTGTTCAGAAGTGGCTTTTAAATGGTGATTTAAAAGGGATGAGACAAGTGACTAAAACACAATAAAATCCCCAAAAGATGGGCAGAAACCTATTTTTTTTAAACATTGAGAGGTGTTTACTATATAGTCTTAAATTTTATGTGTTTTTTTTTCCCCACCAGGAATTGAACTCAGGACCTTGTGCTTGCCAGGCAGGCAGGCGCTGTGCCACTGAGCTACATCCCCAGCCCTACTCTTAAATTTTAGAAAGCAAGTTACACAGTAATGTATAGAGTGTGACTGCTTCTTGTTTTATTTTTAAAAGTAGATGTGTATGTGTATATATGTACATATATGTATGCACATGAAAAGTAGAAGGGCGTGCACCAAATATTAACTAAACAGTGGGACAGCAGATACTTCCATTTTCTTTTTGGGGGCTCTGAAAATTAGTAATTTTCATACCATGAGAGATATTATTTATGCAGAAATTATTTTTAGTTCAGGTAATTAAACTAATGCAGCAAAGGGGATAAAGAATACCTGTAACCTTATCTAAGGCCTCTTGACCTTCAGATTTTAAATCTGCTTTGCAAGCCAAGTTCAGGGGTACAGGCCTGTAGTCCCAGAACTCAGGAGGCTGAGGGAGTTTGAGGCCAGCCTGGGCTATATAGAAAAACCCTTTCCAAAACAAAAAACAAAAAAAGGCCAGGCGTTTAGCTCGGTGGCCTGGGTTTGATCTCCGGCACACACACAAAAAAATCCCCCTTGCAGACTTCGCGGCCTAGCTCAGGGAGGAGGCTGGCTGTGACCTGCAGGGGGTGCCCTCTCCCTGTGTCAGGTGAGGCTCGGGGGTGGAGGGTGTACTTCCTAGGAATAACCTTGGGCCAGATGCTGGCTCAGATCTGTAAGCACAGCTCCTACTTGCCCAGAGGCGACTACCTTGCTGCATGCAGCGAGGCGTGCTTGAAGTGGTGTGTGCAGCCACCACCAGGACTGGCCTGCCGTGGTGGGTGTGAATGTTACCTGCGTCTGGCTCTTCCTGGAAAGTGCTGGGCCGGGGAGCTGGTGAAAGGCTGAGGAGCTGCACGCTGTGCTTTCCCCCTCCTCTGCTGCCCTCTCCTGTGCATGCTCCCGCCCAGCTCGGCAGGCCGCCAGCCCCTGAGCCTCTCTAGACTCCGTTCAGTCCAGCAAGGCTGTGGCTCTGTGTGTTTCGGGCCCCCAGGTGAAGTCCCGTGTGGCCTTTGGGAAGCCCCTGGTGGAGCAGGGCACGATCCTGGCCGACATAGCCCGGTCGCGCGTGGAGATCGAGCAGGCGCGGCTGCTGGTGCTGAAGGCTGCTCATCTCATGGACGTAGCGGGAAATAAGGTAGAGGCCCAGGGGCTACTCCAGGGGCCTCAAGGATACCAGAGGTCATGGGGTCACTGTGAGAATCTATTCCCTTTTTGCATGGCTCTTTGACATTAATTCCTTTGGTTCTGTTTGGAACTTTGGGCAGCCATTCAAAACCCGAAAAGGACTGAACTTTCTGGATTTCGGGCCATGTTGGCGCAGGAGTCAGGGACCCCTTCCTGCCCTAACCCAAAGGTAGAATCGGCCAACAGCAGGGCTTATTTCCAAGGGTGACATTATCTACTAAGGCACCTTCTCAGTGCCTGAAATGGTCAAGCTCGAGGCCCACGTTGAGTCCCATCTGTGCAGCGCTCTCTGCACAGCCCTCCACCCGCCCCCAGCAGGCCCAGTAAGGTGGGCGGGCAGCCCGAAGGAGCCGGCTGTGGCAGGGAAAGAGTCACAAGCCACGCCCCCTCTACCCTGAGTCGCGGGTTATCAGTATTGCGCATGCGCTGGTGACTGAGCAGGCCCTCAAGGGGGAGCCCTTGACTTTTTGAATCCTCGTGTTTTGGGGAACAGTTCTTCCAAACTGTCTGCTCTTCGCCCTTTATAACCTCATCTCCTCCTCCCTGCAGGCTGCAGCTTTAGATATTGCGATGATTAAAATGGTAGCCCCGTCCATGGCCTACCGGGTGATTGATCGTGCTATTCAGGTGAGCGGTGTGTCTGAATCACTGACAGCAGATGGGAAATGCCCACCTCCAGCTGCCAGAAGTCTGTAGGTCTCTGTCACCTGCCCTTATTGCCCACTCATTTCGCATATAACTTTGCTTGTCCTGTTCAACACAACCCTGTAAACTGGGAATACTGATGCACATGTGTAATCCGAGCCTTCGGAAGGCTGAGGCAGGAAGATACCTTGAGCTCAATTTCCTCCCTCCCCACTTTGTGTCTGCCAGGCCTTTGGAGCAGCAGGCTTGAGCGGCGACTACCCCCTGGCACAGTTCTTCGCCTGGGCCCGAGCGCTGCGCTTTGCCGATGGCCCTGATGAGGTGCACCAGGTCACAGTGGCCAAGATGGAGCTGAAGCATCAGACTTAGACCCGTGTGGACTGCAGGAGCCCGTGCTGGCCAGCCACACCCCAGCTTGGTAAATGGTGTGCTGGGAGGGGCCTGCTGTGTGATTCTTGCAAGGTGCCCAGCTCCTCCATCTTGGGACAGTTGGCGTTCCCCTGAGGGGCATCTCGGTGGAGACCTGAGGAAGGGGCTCAGCTGAGAGCTGAGGGGAAGCTGGTCTTCAGTCTTTTGGGCCCAACCAAGCCACCAGCCTCCGAGCTTCCTCATTAGCTTGTCTACCACCAGGAACACGAATGATGTTATTCTGGAAGGGGGTTTGGGGGACACAAAAGCATTGGAAGATATCCGTGAGTCTTTGAGGACTTCCTGTGTCATGTGAAAAGAATGGATGGATAATAGAGGCTCCCTCTCAGGTCCTGTGTCTCAGTCAGTTTCCTCCTCACACCTCCATTTCCACAGCAACCTGCCTTGACCCTCCAGGGCTCCCAAGTCACTGGTGCCTCGTATGGTCGAGTAACTGTACTCTGCTCATATGAACTACCCCGCACAGCCAGGTACGATGGAGAGGACTGCAGCCCCAGCTGTTCAAGAGGCTGAGGAGGAGGGTTGTAAGCTTAAGACCACCTGGGCAATTTAGCAAAACCCTGTCTCAAAAAAGTACGGGGATGTAGCTCAGGGTAGCTCAGCCTGGGTTCAATCTGCAGTGCCACAAACAACAAAAACTCCCGCAAAGGAACTGTGTGTTTCAGCCTGGGAGGCCCTGCATCACTGTACCTGCTATAGTTTCCTAACATTTGAGGAAGAGAGATGGCAGGGAAGGTGCAATTTGGAGAGCAGCCCCCCCCCCCGAGGTGGAAATGTTCACACTGCTGCGAGGACCCCACTGCTCATCTCATCACTGTGACGGCCAGGGACCACCATCCCTGACTGTGCAGGCTTGACTTTGGGGCACTGCTTTCCCTGAAAAGCGCCTGACCACATGCCATACACAGGACCAAGGACCCCAGCATGCAGGGAGTGTCATGGGGGTTGAGAACAGGCTCCTCACATTCGCTGGCCCCAGGCCACACTGGAGAATCTGTTTCTTGCTGGAGGAAGGTGAAGTGAAAGCCAACTCCTTACTAACTGTCCCTATAACACCAGTGCACGGCAAAGGCCCTGGTGGGATCCTGGCAGCCGGAGTTCTTGCTTCTGCTTTGGGCCTCTGGAGGGAGGAGGGCTTTTTGTTTTTGTTTTTGTTTTTGTTTTTGTTTAAGGAAGCAGTCATGGCCTGGTATATCATGCAGCACTAAGAATTTCTCTCATGGCCTATGAAGTTAACCTTGCTTGCGCAGTAGAGCTACTGCAAGGGTGAATGAAGGTCGAAGCTGTAGCTGGCAGTGGCACATGCCTGCATCCCAGCTCTGAGAGAGGCTGAGGCAGGAGGATCACAAGTTTAAGTACCACTTAGGCAACTTAGGCTCTGACTGAAAAAAAAAAGGGCTGGTGATACAGTTCAGTGGTGATAAAGTGCTCCTGGGTTACTGCAAAAATAAATGAATTAATTAATAAGGGAGGGGAAAGAAAGAAAAAGAGAAGCTATGCTGTTGAGTGACACCACAGCTCCCTTGCGTACTCCCCTACAAGGGCCAGAGGTGCTCGGGTGGCACCAGGAACACTGCAGAGCAGCAAGTCCCGGAGAGGAGGGCTCGGGCAGCCCCCGGGCAGGGTGTCCACTTGTGCTCCCCAGTTGCACTCCCCACCTCCGCCTGAGCCCCAGCACTATGCCCAGCACTGGTCCAGGCCTTGGGGAAGGTGCAGTGAAGGAAATGGATAGAGGTGCCAGTCTGATATGTTCATGTCACAAGGGGGATGGCGATAAGGGTCCCAAGACTGGCTGACACTGCTAGGGCACCTGGGGTGCTGGGGGCACGAGGAAGGGCCTTTTCTGGAAGGGACTCTGGAACCAAGGCCAGAAAGGCAAGAAGAGAGGGCATGGGTGCTTCTGGAGTCGGGACTGGCGGCACAGAGGCCCTGGGGGAAGAGCCCAGCGTGGGGGCCAGAAGGAGGGGGAAGCGCGGTCAGTGCAGTTAGCCTGGCACCCAGCCGTGCACACAGCGTTCTTGTGGCAACAGAGAAGTGAGTGTAGCCACGTGGTGGTGTGACGTGATATGATTTTTATACAACCATGCAAGACAAAACAGAACATAGTGGCCTCTCCCTCTTTTTAATCTATTTTTCTTTTTTTTTTTCTAATTCTATACAGTGGTACCTCAGTTCACAAACAATGATTCTGGTCACAAGCAAACTGCAAGCATATTCTGGAACCATAATCGTGGACAGAATTAAGTTCGTGGACCAAGTTACCACTGTACCCTTCTACTCCATAATGAGATCCTTTGTGTCACTTTTCTCTCCTTCTCATCTCCCATTAATTCTTCAAATTTTTCTTTTTGTATCTTTCCACTCTTAACCCCTTATATCTTTAATAGTATAACCGTCAAGCTTTATTAGTCTTCATATAGTTAATTCTGTAACTAATCTTCATATAGTTAACTCTGTTACTACTGTTGAATTTTCTGTGATTAGTAGAAGTACCATTATCACATTTAGTGTGTATTTGCTGTTTGTCAATATTTGGTTTGTCTTAGTGTTTATACTCTAAGTGTAGATTTTTTTTTTTGTACCAGGGATCGAACTCCGTAAGTGTAGACTTTTGAGGTTAAAGGTGGTACATTATTGTTTTTTGTGGTATGCTAATATCCAGTTTGGATGATATTATTATTGCTGGGTTACTTTGTATCACCAGAGTTGCACAGATGTTGCTGTAAGTTTTCTCTGTGTCCCAGCCAGTACTTGGACTACCTTGTGACATTAACAGTACTGTGGTTCATTCCCAGAGAGTTGGGTGCTGGGCCAATTACACTTCACTCCCCCCCATATTAACAGAAGTGATCAGATCTTGGGACAGAGGCAAAGGAGTTTGTTAGCCACTTCCTGAGTGCATCACCCAAAAGCAGACTAACTGAAGAGATCTCCATACTAACCACAAAGCCTTTCCACTACAAGCAAGTGCCTAAGCAAAAAACAAATGAATATTAGAACCAAGGAGGCAAGGTAGCAAAATGCCTCCCCAAACTCCGAGCCCACAAAGCCAATCCGCAGGCATTAAGGGGGAGGAAAGCAAAGGCCACTGTGCTAAATTATTCAAAAGAAGAACAAAAGAGATTAAAAAACAGATCAGTGAGGTACTTTGGCAGGCTCACAGAAAATATAACTAATCGGATAACATGGTGATAAAGCAATAAGGGAGTTTACAGAAGACCCAACAAAAAGCTTTCTAAGCTAAACAAAATGATGCAAAACATACATGACCAGTTTAGCAAAGAACTGGAGTCTACGAAAAGGTTCCAAACAGAAATACAGGGACATTAAAGTTAAATTGAAGCTAGGCATGGTGGTGCACTCCTGTAATCCCAGCACTGGGGAGGCTGAGGTAGGAGGATCGTTTCGAGTTCGAGACCAGCCTGGGCTACAAAGTGAGCTCAAGGCCAGTCTGAACTGCCTAGCGAGACCCTGTCTCAAAAAGGAAAAAAAAATTATATTGAAAGTAAGGGAGGAGAAGTGACCAATGTGAGGGTGGAATATAAGAATTAGAACATAGGGAAGCTTTCAAAGATCAGTTACTGAGAGATACAGAAGAACATGAAAAATGGATGAAAATAAAAACAAAAATTCTGAACAGAAGAAATGGATAGATTTCTAGATACTATTTGGGGTTTTTTTTGGGGGGGGATTTGGTACCAGGGATCGAACTCATGACCTTGCACCTGCCAGGAAGGTGCTTACACCACCGAGCTAAATCCCTGACCCCTAGATTCCTAGATACATATGAACTACCAAAGCTGAACCAAGAAGGCATAAAAACACTGCCTATTATGTGTCATATCTAGATGTACTCCAAAACCTCATGCAGTCCTGGGAAGAGCCTTCTAAAGGTGGCTGGAGCTAGGGTATACGATGCTGTGGAAGAGGGGTTGAAAGGAGGGAAGGGGAATGGAAGAAAAAGAAGATGTGAGATATATCATGTACAGCTACAAATTCCATCAGGCTACCTACTCTTGGGGCAGTGCTGCCCACACCCAAGGTGCCCTTAATCCCAACGTTGCACCCTAATCCAGCTGCTTCTGAAAACCCCAGCTATGAGTGCATGAGGCGTTGGGGAGAGCTCTAGATAAAAGCCATAACACCAAGGAAGTGAAGACCTCTGTGCTGAAAACCATAGTACTCTGAGAAAGGAGATGTGAGAGGGCATAAAAAAACAGAAAGATATGCTCTGTTCTTTAGTAGGCAGAAAATGACCATACTTCCAAAGCTGATATGCAAATTTATCACAGTTCCAATCAAAATACCAATAGCATTCCTCACCAAACTAGAGAAAACACTCCAAAAATTCATATAGAACCAGAAGAGACCTAGAATAGCAAAAACAATCCTGGATATTAAGAGCAAGGAAGGAAGAATCATAATTCCAGACTTAAGTTATGCTACAAAGCTATAGTGATACAAATAGCATGGTATTAGGGGGGAAAAAACCAGACATGTGGATGAGTGAAACACAATAGAGGATATAGAGACAAAGGTGCCAAAACCTTTTGCTGGAGGAAAGTTAGCCTCTTTAACAAATGGTGCTGCAGGCTGGGGATTTAGCTCAGTGGCATAAGCACCTGCCTGGCAAGTACAAGGTCATGAGTTCAATCCCTGGTACAAAAACAAAATGGTGCTGGGAGACCCAAGATAGTGAACAGTGTGCAACTAAAGAAAATGATTATGAACCTTAGAGTGTCTGAACTCCAAGTATGATAGGGCTACACTGGGAGAAATAAGCACAAACACAAATATAAACTCACAAAAGCATTTATTCAAGGCTGGCTGTAGTCCCGCTGTACAAATGAAAATTAAAGCACTCTGTCGGTGGCAGTGCCCCCAGAAAATCATGACAGCTGCAGACTTGCCTGTCGCCAGTGTACATTTGAGTCCTATGCCAGCAACTTTGTCTCCACCTACCATTCCACAGCTCACTTATGCTGGCCGTCCCACATCATTGCGTTACTTCTTGTTTCTCTTCTGGGACTTAAACATGAATCGGACCTCCCACATCTTACATCAGCTCTTCACCCAGTTCACCTGAATATAAAACTTCAAAAACTACCGTTTCTGACCTACTGGGTAGACTGGTAAAACCCACCAGTCTAGCATCTGACAACAGCTAGTGTTTTGACCCTGCAACAAGTGCAGTGGATCGGCAGCGCCTTGGTGTTCCTGGGATCAAACGTGACTTCACAGTGCAGGTCCAGTGCAGGTTTTGTTTATCTGAAGCCAGCTGTCCAGCAGAGGACCACTTCCCACCAGTCTGCGTGAAAGTGAATACAAAACCTCGCAGCCTTCCAGGTCACCTTCCGCCTACTAAGAGTGCTGTGGGACCAAAGTGACCCAGGAGACCAGTTAACGTCACCTCACTTGTCTGATTGTCCACCACTGCACCAAACTGCGGAAACTGGAAGAACCTATTCTGTGACAGCATATCTTGGAACGCAGCTGTCCTCATCAGTTCTCCTTCAGAGGTTACGAGCAAAGGGAATAAGGAATCTGGGTCATTCTAGAGCTTAAATCAAAGAGAAATTGACTACGGATACAGACAGTGAAATAGCTACAACCAGCCAAAGGGTTTCTCTGCTATGTCCACTTGGTACAGTGCAGCTGAGGATTCTGCCAAGCCCTTACATGTTTGCATTTGCAGTGTTTTGACACAACTTTTTTCTGTTCTTTTTTTTTTTTTTTGGACCAGGGATCAAACTCACAACCTCGTGCTTGCCAAGCAGGTGCTTCTGCTGCTGAGCTAAATCCCTGGCCAACACAACTCTTTATACTCAGATGAATGAGCCAAAACCCACCTGGGACTGTCCTGTGCTAAGAAGGCTCCATATGAACACCTTGTTACTGAGGAGTTGTTTACGGGAATCCTCAAGTACTGTCCAGACTGCTATGAAATGCAGTTTAACAAGGATGGCTCTTGGGCACTGATGTTGTCAAAACAGAAGTTCAGGGAGTTTCTGCCTCTTACGATGGAGTTGATGGATGCTAGAGTTCCACCTGGGAGCGTCAGGTGGCTTCTCACAACCGGTCCTCCAATAAAGACAAGGAATTCGAGGCGACAGACCCCATCATAGACAGCTCCTCTGATGAAGAGGAGGAAGAGCCATCTTCCAAGAGAACCCAACCTTCCCTTTCTCCCACCTCACCACTGAACAATAAAGGCATTTTAAGTCTTGCACACCAAGCATTTCCAGTATCGCACACCCCAGGCCTCCCTGATGCCAACATGAGCTACACTAACACCTCCGCATCCAAGACTAAGGCGTCCGTTCCACATGACCCCCAGGCCTGGACTCGCAAGGATTAGATTCTTGCCTTTCTGCTCAGGAGACAATCCCCATTCCAACGCCTCCCTGATGGCCCCACCGCCACCCAGGTCTCAGTGACCAGGCCCTGCTGGGCCCACAGACCCCTCCCAGGTGTTTCTGGACCAGCTGAGTTTGGGAGGCAGCACGTCCCTGCCAGCCACCAAGGGGAGCAGCAGTGGCCCCCTGTCTTCCAGCAGCCTGAGGGACGCCATGGCCACACGGTGGCCAGCGGGAGCAGCCGGCTGTGGTGTCTGTCTTTAGCTGGACATCATCTCCCTGACAGCCCTTGCCTGCCAATCCTGCCCTGTGCCCAGGGGTCCCACTGGCCAGGAAGAAGAGGGCGCTCTATGCTATTTTACTTTATTCTGCTTAAAAAAGTTCACAAGTGTGGTTTTTTTAAGGAAAAAAAAATGTACAGAGGGTAAAAAAACAAGTAGTCCTGGGGAAAACTAACTATTCACAGGCAGAAGACTGAATCTAGACCCATAGCTCTCACCATATACTAAACTAAAATCAAACAGATCTAGATAATATTTAATATCTAATATTTAGGTGACAGATCTAAATATTAAAGCAGAAATAATCTGCTACATGATGAAATAGCTAATACTCTTGAAAACAGGCACAGACAAGTACTTTCAAAACAGAACCCTAATTATACAAGAGATAGTACCAAGAATTAATAACTGTGATGACATCAAATCACAAAGCATCTTATAGCAAAGAAAACAGCCAAGTGAAGAGACAACTACAGAATGAGAAAAATTCAACCAGCTATTCCTTGGCTGGAGGAATAATAGCTAGAGTATACAAAGAACTAAAAAAAAAAAGACTCTCAAAATAAAAGACCAATGTAAAAAATGGGCAACTGAAATGAATAGATACTTGTCAGAAGAAATAGAAATGGTCAATAAATACATGAAAAAATGTTCAACATCGCTGGCCATTAGAGAAATGCAAATTAAAACTAAACTGAGATTTTGTCTTAATCCAGAAAGAATGACTATCATCAAGAAATCAGGTAACAGCAAATGCTGGCAAAGCTGGGACTGGAAAGAAACTTTGCCTCATTGTTAGTGGGAATGTAAACTAGTACAATCATTAAGGAAATCAATATGGAGATTCCTTGAAAATTAAAACAAGATATTCTGTTCCACCCAGCGATTCTCCTTAGATATCTTCCTGAAAGAGTTAAAGGCATCATGTTATAGTTGTATATGTATACCCATGTTTACAGTGGCATTTTACAACAGCTAAATCTTTTTTTATACCAGATAAACTTTTATTTGGATTACAAGAGGGATTATACTGTGGTAGAGACTGTAGACTGAGATTGCCCTTCTCTATGAAGGGTTTAAAAAGGTCTATTAGTGATAGGAGCCAGGAGGAACCTGGCTAAATACCTCAAAAAATAACTAAACACCTTTAGCATTTTGGAATGTCCATTTCCAAGAACCAAGATTAATTATGAATCTTTCTGATCTAGTCCTTAAAACAATCCCTGTTCACCATGTTTGGCTGCTACTTTGTTAGCCAGGTACAACAGCTGAATCTTGAAGCAGTCTATCTGTCCATCAACAGATGAATGGATTAAAAAAGGGTAGAACTTATACACAGTGGAGTACTACTCGGCCATAAAGAAGGATAAACATGAGTAATTTGTAGGAAAACAGATGCACCCTGAGACCCTAATGTTAAGTGAAATAAATCAGACACACAAGCTTAAAAATTGCATAGTTTCTCTCATATGAGAAACCCAAGATATAAGTAAAGAGCAAAATAAAAGATAAACAATAGGAAAAAAAGATGGAGAGAGGAGGAGGAAGAATAGGGGGAAATGCATCTGGGAGGGTAGGAGGGGATAGGAATATAAAAATAATTAAGATGTGTTATGTCCATATACCAACTCCTCATCATAAATGGAATCATTATGTATTGCAAATGCAAATGCATACATTTTTTTTTTTTTTTGTCTTTTTGAGACAGGGTCTCACTGTTCAGGCTGGCCTTGAGCTCACTTTGTAGCCCAGGCTGGTCTTGAACTCACAACGATCCTCCTGCCTCAGCCTCCCAAGTATGGGGATTACAGGCTTGTGCCACCATGACTGGCATTCAAACATACACTCTCAAAACATTTAAAAAAAGAAAGATGCCGCTCAGTGGGTAAGCACTGGAATCAACCCCCAGTGCCTCCAAGATAAGGAGGCAAAAGGAGCAAAAGATCCCAAGAAGAGGAGCTCAGTCCTAATCTCACTTTCCCACCGTCAGCAGGGGCTGGCCTTGACTTGGGGACAGTAGTGGTGACACAGCTTCCCCAGTGCTGGGCATGACTGGTCTTGGTTTGAAAATGTCTGCACCTCAGAAGTTTT
>PVJX010040048.1:0-15417 GCA_004027295.1 Dolichotis patagonum | reverse complement strand
ACTGAGAGAGCAATAAGAGAAACTACACCCTTTACACTAGCATCCAAAAAAATGAAATACTTAGGAATTAATCTCACGAAAGAAGTAAAAGAGCTATACAGGGAAAATTATAATACCCTGAAAAAGGAAATCGAAGAGGACCTCAGAAAATGGAAAGACATCCCCTGTTCATGGATAGGAAGAACAAACATTGTAAAAAGGGCCATTCTCCCAAAATTACTATACAGATTCAATGCCATCCCAATCAAAATACCACTAAAATACCTCATAGATGTAGAGAAATCACTCCTAAAATTCATCTGGAACCAGAAGAGACCTAGAATAACAAAGGCAATTCTAAGCAACAAAGGCAAGGCAGGAGGCATCACAATCCCCAACTTAAAATTATACTACAAAGCTACATTGAGAAAGTCAGTATGGTACTGGAATAGAAATAGACCTGAGGATCAGTAGAATAGATTGGAAGATACAACCACAACTGCAAACTCACTGAGCCACCTCATCTTTGATAAAGGGGCCAAACATGCTCGCTGGAAGAATGACAGTCTCTTTAACAAATGGTGCTGGAAATATTGGCTGTCCATATGCAGAAGCCTAAAACTAGACCCATGTCTATCACCATGCACTAAACTAAAATCTAAATGGATCAAATATCTAAATATTAAAACAGAAACACTAAAACTGCTGGAAGACAAAGTAGGTAAAAACCTCAAAGATATAGGGGTAGGAAGAGAATTCATGAACAAGAACCAAAGTACACGGGAAGTACTTCCTAGAATCAATAACTGGGACCACATCTTATTAAAGAGTTTCTGCATGTCAAAAGAGGTTTCCAGCAGAGTGAAAATAAAACCGACAAATTGGGAAAAAATCTTCATCGACAGCACCTCAGATAAAGGACTTCTGTCTAGAACTTATAAAGAATTAAAAAAAAATCAGACTCTCAAAATTCAAAGACCCAATCCAAAAATGGGCATCTGAAATGAATACACAGTTCTCAAATGAAGAAATACAAATGGCAAATAAATACATGAAAAAATGTTCATCATCATTAGTCATGAGAGAAATGCAAATTAAAACCACACTGAGATTCCATCTCACTCCAGAAAGAATGGCCAAGATAGAAAACACTACCAACAACAAATGTTGGAGAGGCTGTAGAGAAAAAGGAAATCTTCTGTACTGTTGGTGGTAGTGTAGACTGGTGCAACCACTGTGGAGGTCAGTCTGGAGATTCCTCAAAAAGCTGGGTATGGAAGTCCCATTTGATCCAGCTATTCCACTTCTAGGCATATTCCTAGAAGAACTGAAAACATCATACCACAGTGATATATGTGCACCCATGTTTATAGCAGCACAATTTGTAATAGCCAGATCTTGGAAACAACTTAAGTGCCCATCAACTGAGGAATGGATAAAAAAGTTGTGGCATTTTTATACAATGGAGTACTACTCAGCTATAAAGAATGATCACATCGAGGTATTTATAAATAAATGGACACGACTTGAGACCATTCTCTTAAGTGAAATAAACCAAACTCACAAGGGTAAATACCATATAATCTCCTTAATATGAGATTTTATAAGAGTATATAAGACTTTATGGTAAGCATGTGTCCCCATCTCACAGCTTCGAAGTCTTTCAAAGTTTTCAATCATCAGTTGGAATGGTGTTATCCTGTTTTGTTTGACTATATCATACTTGATGATATGAATAGGAATTTTGAAGAAAACAAAACATTATGACAGCTATTGTTGATTTAATATCATCCTTCTTGGAAGTCCTACCATGCTTTTATTTGTTCTACTACCATTGGTTCTATCTATCACATTGTGTCTTATTGGAATTTGAATATGTGTGATAGCTCAAACAATTTATTTTCTTTTTTATCAAAAATGAGATATTACAGTACCCATTGAAAGTTTTCTGTTATTTGGTTCAGAAATTCCTGTAATTCTTTTACTCTATGCATGGCTTTATACTATTGTGTTATGTTTGATATTATTGTATTTGAAACTATGCTCAACTATAGCAGAGTAAGAGATATGGTGTTAGCTACTGTTGATGTCCAGTTGACTTAATGTAAAGTACGGTGTTGCCTATGTTGTCCTGTTCTGATCTGCTCTGTACTGCCCCCTTTTGTTTTATTCTTTTTCAAATTAAAAAAATATCTTTATAAAAAACAGCAAGAAAGAGATATATAGTCAGGATGGCACATGTTGACATTAGTTTTAATGGAAAGAAAAATGTATTCAAATGTTTGTAACCTCCAGAGATATATTTAAACTACTAAGTTAGCATTTCTTAGGACAATAAAAAGCACAGAAGCACAAAGAGGGAGTGCTCTTGTGGACACACTCATTAAGAAATTACTGCTGAGTAACTTGAAGTCACTCTTACCATAAAACTGCAGTCCTTTATAGTTTTTTTAGGAAAACAGCAATGAAATAATTCAATCTTTGCTTCAAGCATCGGTACAAACAACTACCAGAGCTGCATGGGGTGTCTATTTTTTCCCCGTCTCAAGTGTATTCCTGGCCAAATTCTCCTCGGTGCAGCCTGGAGAATACGTGTGTGGTGTGCACTTGGCTCTGAGTGGTCAGGGAATAAACAGGGACAGCGAGTGCCTGGCTTCACTCTTATAAATTCAGGGTAATTTAAAACACAACCCTAATTGTTGGATATTATACTTCCTATCAATCGATGTTATTATTTTTTTATTTAGAGTTTATTTAAAAACAGTAACCCTTCAAAAAATGATTGTTCAATTAAATATTCATCTCAAAGACCTTAAGATGTTACTCAGTGGAACAGGATGTGGTCATCCATAGAACTAAACCAAGCAAAAAAGTCACCTCATGCCTAAATCATCCTGAATATATATAATCATAATTTTATTTTTTATCATAGGAATGATTAAATTCAAGGGCTCATGCATACCAGCTTACTAAGCTATCTCTCAAGCTTCCCACATTTTAATAATTATTTTGAAATTTGACATAGGTTCTTGTTAATTTCCAAGACTGGTAGTGAATTTGTGATCCTCCTGTTACAGCCTCCTGAGAGGCTGCCATAATAGGCAGACACCAACACAGTAGCAAATGTATTTTTCATTTCATGTAAGTTCATGTAAGTTTGACCCAAACCATTGTTTCACTTTCCAAATATATATATATATATATATATATATATATATATATATATATATATATATATATAGTTAATTTGAATCTAGATCCATATCCAAATCCATTTGGCTGCAATTTCTAGATTCTTTTAATTATTTAACTATTCTCTGTGCACAATTATACACTTGTTTAAGAAGATTTGGGAGAAAAAAAATGGACCACTTGAATGTTTTGATCTCTGTATGTGGTTCACTGCTCCATTTAGAGTCATTTAATTTACTTCCATGTCAATTCTTCCAAAGGACTTTTGGATAAAGGATGTGTATTAATTCATTCTTTACTTTTCTTCCCAGAAGGAATACTACAGTGGTGTTTACGTGCACTTCCATGTGCAGCCCATGCACATACTGATCATCAGATTTCAGTGAGGTCCAGCATGGTCTGTAGGTGCAGTAATGCCAGATCCATTCATTCACACTGAAATAGCCCACCAATGTTTAGCTTAATGATCTTAAAGCCTTTTAAAAGAATTTCTATAATTCTGTTTTTCTAGTTAGCAGTTCAAAAATCCTGATTTTCTAATTCTATACTTTTCCCACTTTGATTTCTTCTAAACTTCCTCTCAATACCTGTTAGGTGATCTGAAGATACAATTTATGGAAGACAGATACAATACATATTTATTTCTTTTGCTTACCAATTTTCAGAAAAATGAGTTTTTAAATCAGTATATTTAATAATAATTAATGGTTTATTTATTTTGTTTTTAATGTCCAGACTCAAGCATATTTAGTAGTTTCAAATCAATTGTATCAACATGTATTTTGCATTAATTGTTTTCTAACTATAAACCAGTGACAATCATTTAACTTTACTTCCAAAATCATTTCAAGGAGATCTGTAGAGCTGGTCTTTATGGAAAATTAAAACTCCCAGTGTTCTTGCCAGCTTCCTGATCTGCTCTTCAAATGTGGCATTTATCCGAGAATCTCTAGTTCTGGAAATCAAACTTTCTAGTTAGAGGAGCCTTGATGTAAAAGGATTTTCATTACTATTGGATTATCATTTTTAGTGGTATTTGTTTTAAGAGGAAAAGCATAACTTCAGTGTAAATTTCTAACATGAAAATAGTTTCAATTACCTTTTCTTTAAATCATTAATACCTTTTACACATATTAGAAACTTTGCCCAGGGAATAATTACTGATTTATGTCTATTTATTTTTCTAGTTTTATTCTATATTTTTCTACCTTCATTCATGCTTTTAATTCTCCTTCTACTTTTACACATTTTATCATAAGAACTTTGTCCAAATCTTATATTTGTTCACTTGGGAATATGTTGTGTGAGTATATTGTAACAGTTTGCAAAAATACATTTCTTTTTTTATGCAAGATAGATCTGTAGAACTGTGAATGCTTTAGGAGTGAACAAATCCATATGTAATATTGCTAATACTTTAGATGTTCTCACATAAGTTAGGCAACTTGACACCATCATGCTTAAAATTGTGTTCTTCCTTCTGGTTTTATTTTTAAAAGGCATTCATTAAACTTATGATTTTTGAGAATTGTGGATACATGAGAAATGATAGACTTAGGTATTTTCCATTTACAGTTTTATTATGAATCAAGTTTAACAAATTTCATATGTTTAAATTCCAATCACATATTACGGACAGATTAGTTAATTAAACTTTACATCTCTTTCCACTGGAGCACTTTTTTATTGTGTTGATGTGTGTAATAATTTTTAGAGTTTTCGTTTGCCATTTTAATTTATTGCCCACTTTATAAAGAACATTTTACATTTGTGAAATCTAGGTTTAAAAAAAACAAAATGAAAAAAGAAATCTAGGTTTTAAACTGTTTTACAACTGTATTTTGAAGTGTGAAATAAGAAAGAAGTATAATTATATCCCATATATATAGGTATCTATTACAATGTGACAGTATATTAATCATAGAAACTTATAATTTATTTCAAATTCTTCAGTTTTTGCCTTCAGATCCAAATTTGCTTTGATTTTAGTATGTTCAATATCGGATATGTTTCATCATTCACAAAAATGATGTATGATTCCTCATTCTCAGATAAAACTTTTTATTATATACATTTTGTGTAATTTAGATCAGATAATGCTTATAGAACTATCCAGACCTGAAAACTCTGGAAATGCAAATCTTCAAATAATAATGTGCAAGTACTACATGGAAATACTGAAATGACTCTAATCATGGTCCCTTCTGAAAGAGAAATTTCATTTCTATGACCTTCCTCATATTAAAGGCTGTATAAGTATTATAGCAAAAGAGCCTAGAAACAGATATGTTGGTGCACATGCCTGTGTAAACCCAGTACTTGGGAGCCTGAGGCAGGAGGATCTCAAATTTAAGACCATTGTGGAGAACATAATATATTAAAAGCCAGTCATAAAGTAAATGTGTCTCAAACTTTAAAAAAATTAGGCATTAGGTGATAAAAATCCTCTTTTAGAGCATGCCAGTTATTTCTCTACTAGTTCCTTGTGTGTCTGTAGCATAATTCACACATAGAAGGAATCATCCTTACCCTGAGTACTTCTCCACATGCAATGACTGTTTCATTTGCTGTAATTTCCATGCATTCAGGTCACAGAACCCATAGGATGGAGGTATCTGAAGAGACGGACTTCCTCTTTTATTGTGTGGGATAACCACTTCTTTCTCCCAGAATGCCACAATATTACAGTGGTACTGCACAAAAACCTTGCAAAACCAGGCACTTATTGCTACTCACATTAACAAATGAAGAAAGTATTTTCTGTTACAGTTGCCATCATTCTTTCAATACTTGAATCACTACATACTAAGGAGTCTATTGTGCTCTACTCCTCTGTGTGTGTATGTGTGTGTACTACAAGGAAACAGAATGAATCAAAATCTTATAAAATTCATTCTACTATTTAATTGCTTTGGATTTTTCATAGGATTTGCATGTCAATTCAAACATCACATTCGTGTACTATGAAAACTTACAAACTTCTATTATAGCATTTAGAAAATTGTATCCTTTTCCCAGTACTTATTAAGGATGAAAACATCTCCTGGGATTGATTCAATGGAAATGGAGTTTCTTGTCTAGTATTTTCCAGAAGGCATCCTTTACATCCTTGTTCCTCAGGCTGTAGATCACAGGGTTTAGCATGGGGTTGACAACTGTGTAAAACACAGAGGCCACTTTGACTGTCTGTCGAGAGTTCTTGGAGTTGGGCACACAGTAGAGGGACAGGATAGTACCGTGGAAGATGGTGATGGCAGTTAGGTGAGAGGTACATGTGGAAAAGGCTTTTCGACGTCCACTGGCAGATGGAAGTTTTATGACTGTCACAAAGATAAACACATAGGAAGTGAGAATAATCAGAAGTGTACTCACCTCATTGAACGTGGCAAAGCCAAAAAGCAGCAGTTGGGGGATGTGTATGTCAGAGGCAGAGACTGCAATGAGGGATGTGTATTCACAGAAAAAGTGATTGATGACATTATATCCAGTAAAGCTCAGCTGAAGAGCATAGCAGAAAAGCACAAACGGACAAAACAGAGCCCAGAAGTAGGATCCAACCACGAACAGAAAACAGAGTCTCTGGGACATAGTGACCATGTACAGCAGCGGGTTACGGATGGCCACAAAGCGGTCATAGGCCATCACTGCCAACAAGAAGGACTCGGCCACCACAGCAAAGCAAGACAGGTAGAACTGCCACATGCAGCTCCAGTAGAAGATGCTTTTGTCTTCCATGACCAGGTTCTCAAGCAGCTTGGGAGTAACAATGGAAGAGTAGCAGAAGTCAACAAATGACAAGTGACTAAGGAAAAAGTACATGGGGGTGTGAAGTTTGGGGTTAACCTGGATGATTACTATCATCCCAAGGTTTCCTACCACAGTGATAATGTACATGATCAGGAACAGAAGGAAGAGAGGAATCTGAAACTTTGGGAAATCAGTGAAACCTAAGAGGGCAAAGGTCATCTCCATACTCAAATTTCTTACATTCATCACCAAGCTTTCTTGCACTGAGGGTGTTCTTGAGGAAACTTGTTTCTGTAAAAATAATTTTTTTGGAAGTAAGTGACTATTCCATCATGACTTCCTGTAAGCATAGAATAGACAAAGAATGTTTTATACATAAATACATCAACTGGGGAAGATTCTGTAAAAAATGTGAAATATTTGCTCCAAAGAACAATGCATGTGCATTTCACTCATTTAAACAAATAAATAAAATTCATTAAGGAAATGTGTTTTTCTATTCTAAGAATTCAGTAAAATATTAAAAATATGGAAGAGTTTAGCATTTGTATTTCAGAAACTCTTATTCCATAAAAGCTACTTCCCTTGTTGAGTATCATACAAAAAAGTTCCCAGAAGTATTAAGATTTACCAGAAGACTATTTTTCCTTCTTATAAAATGTTTATATACCAATTTATCATGCATATACAAAGAATATTGCAAATTTACACTTTTCTCTTTGAAGTCTTTTTCAGTGGATCTGAGACAAAGTATTTCCACAAGCAATAACATCTTCCATGAATATTGTTAGGCTCAGAACAGAATTACTCTTACAGAAATTGAACCAAAAATGAAAATGAGAAAGGATCCTAGTTATAAGACTAGGAAAATAACATTTTCATTATTTCACAGTAATCTTGAATGAAGTTACATGCTGCAGAGAAATAGGCTACTCCTTCCTGTTTCTTTGTAGGCTGCATATAACTGGAACATCAAGATTATTACATCTAAGTTTATTTCCCCAGAGGCTATAGCTCTAGAGAATCACCTCCAAATTATGCCTTGTAAGCACCATAAAGCAATTAAAGCAAATACAGTTCTCTTACATCACTATAATGAGTAGAATATCCTCCAAATTGCACAGAAAATTATAGCATGAAGTTAAATATGGGCTTTGCACATGATTAAAATGCCCTCTATAATTAAAGAAAGACATAAAATTTAAATATTGCTTCCAAAATTGAGTAATCCTGGGGATTTTGAACACAGCGGTTGAAAATTATAGGCAACCCACTTCAGTCTTTTTGCAAAAATTATCCAAAAAAGTGTCCATTTGGGGCAAATCTCAAATCAAAAGAAGAATTTATATCCAGTCTAGTTTGCAATATAAGCAACGGTTGGACCATAAAACCAACAATATGTCATTGTTTTTGAAGGTTATTTGATTGACAGGATTTGTTCAGAATTTTGGTTAGGCTACCTAATCAATTACTGGTCAACCCTTCCATATTTTAAAGTTACACAGTGACTCCAACTGAAGTTAACTCTTTGGTTTTTGAGAAAGAGACTCTGAAATTTTAACAGACACTATCAAGAATCAAATGGTTGCCCCACTGTATTTATTTGCTATGCACCCTCCCCTTTAAGTCTTGAGTGGGTATCATCTGTCTACCAGTCTGTGAAACTGGGCTTGCAAAACAATCAGCTGTACTCCTGGTTTTGGAGACATGCATCAGACAAATGAGTAAGTAGCAAATTGTACATGGCTCATAATTTTACTTCCTTTCCTCCTTCTCCAAGCTTGAACTCATGGCCCCATGGAGCATGCCCTGCCACTACTTGAATATGGAAGAAAGAACTGGGGCACTCTTTATGGATGTGTTCCCATGATGTGATTGCACACATAAGGGCACATCTGCCAAACTTCGTTGCTGCTCCACAGTTGCCCTGAGAGAGAGAGAGAGAGAGAGAGAGAGAGAGAGAGAGAGAGAGAAAGAGAGAGAGAGAGAGAGGAGTGAATGAAAATTCTGTTACTAATTAGAAATTTAAAACATATGCTTGGAACTTTAGGGTCAACTTTCTTAGGTAGTTATGAGATAATCTCATAACTTTTCAAACATTTTAAACTTAATTATGAGGCAATCTCAGAAAACATATTACAAGAATAAAGTAATAGCCTCCAAAATGTGTCATATGCTCAGCATATGCAACTGTGTTCTTTGCTGTTTCTTCAATATTTTTGATACCCAGTTTTATGAGTCCAAAGTAAATGCAAATGCAAGTGATTCTTCTGCCTAACACCTTCTATGATCCTTTAGCAAAAACTCAGCTCTCTATAAGTGAAGCCATGAGGTCCAGCAATTTAGCAGTCTTGTCTCCCAATTGCAGCAGTGCAACTCCCCAAAACAGGGATAAATTACTATTAGTATTTTCTCATTAAGATCAGCTGAAATATGGTCTAAATGACAATAACAATGGCCACACTTACTTTTATGAATAGCAGTAAAGTGTATTATTTGTATAAATTCTGACCTATATGTTTACAGTGAGACATATGACTGACTTGATTCAGAGAGTGGGCACCCAAATATACACACAGTTATTCATAATGAGAAAAGTAGAAACGGCACTGTGAGGTGCATGTAAATTATTTACCAATAGCAAATTGTGGACAATTGAGATGCATTTTCCACAATTAGAATAGATAAATAAGTGTTTACATCCATTGTGTGCACTAACATAGTCTTGTTTTGATAAATAATACTTGGCCAGTGATGTGTGTGTATGTATGAATGTGTTAGAAAGATGGAAAATTAAAAGAAATGCATAATAAGCAACTCAGAGGCAAATCACTTCTGCATGCATAGAGGGACCTTGCAGAGTAATATTGGTAGTAATTCAGTTCAGTTCTCATAGAATGAGAGAACAATAAGCTGGTACTCTCTGTCCTTCTGCCTAAACTAATTGTTAAACTGCTCTTTCATCTAATTTGAATACTGCATCAAAAAGCCAAATGTATGTTACTTTTCACATTGCTTACTAAGTTATTTTGACAACTTCTTAAAACTTTAACTTATATTTGTTTCAATAAATGTTTTTAAAAATCGGTTGTAGGTCTCAGTCTATGACTATGGCATGGTGCATGGGAGGAGAGATTACTCAGACTGTGTCCAGTTTACCCTCCAGGTGGGCCCAGCAGGTTGCCTTAACCAAAACCCTTTAGGATAAGAGAGTCTCAGGAAAAGATCTCCTTGATGGAAGCTTCTGTGTGGTTTTCATTCATAGAACTGAGAAGCAAGGGTAAGGGACAAAAGAAGGAATTCATTTAGGGGACAGGAGAAGGTCAGGGAAGGTCAGGGTGGTTTGTCACTCCACTGACCATGAGGCCAATATAAGTGATAAATCAGAGTATGAGGAAGAGAGGGCGAGAGTGTTCATTCCTTAAGGCACTGTACTTGCTCCTACTGTGACCTGTGCCCTGTGGGCTGTCTTTTAATCTCTAACCATTTATTCTGCGTGATTTGGGGCATGTTGTCCCCAAACTTCCCTGTCTCTGCATATCCATCTCAGAGGGACCTCTGGCCAACAGCCCTCACAGTTGTATCCTTTGAATAACAATTAAAATTATTTATTTTGCACTTTAAGCAATGTTTAAATCAGTTTTGATTAATATTCTGGATACAATATTTAGACTTATTTCTCTCTATTTCCTGATGTAGATGTCTGCACCAGTCTCCTGCTCTTCATATGGAACAGACTGTAACATAACTGCTCTTTGCTTTCACTAAGAGAGGTCAGTCTAATTAGCGGAGAGCTGTTAAAACAAATTGAAGATCTCAGGAGTAACTGCAATTCCCTTTGCTTTATTTGCATTTCCTGATGGTCTTTTGAACTTCTTGTCTCCATCTCTACAGCTGATGGGTGCATTGGGGTGTTGATTCTTGCTCATGTTGACTCTCTGCTCACATTCCTTTTCAAAATTTAAATTTTCAGAAAAGTTCTCACAGTGACCTCTTAGGCATGACATGCTGTCCACATGCATCTTCCATGTTCTTATCCATTCTATGTCATTCTCCAAAATACGTGACACATCATGAAATTAGACTCCGTGCCCCAGATGTGTTCTTACCCATTATGAACCCACAGACTCATACCACGAGCTGTGAAAATGTGAGAGCAGCTGTGCAAGAGTCAACAGACTTGAAAATATTTTAGAATTAAATGAATTTTGGTAAGTAGATTTCTATGAGTTGATATATAAAACATTTTAAATATCATCTTGTTACAATATCTGTTCATTTGCATGCAAACCTAATAAACTGATTTCCCACTTCTATACAAACTGAAACAGTTTGTGTCCTTCCATTATATTAGTGAGATTTTAAATGCATGAAGTAATTTATTTATTTGAAAACTACTGTTTTGATCATCTTTAGTAGATTGGAAATTCTGATTATCTGCTAAGACACTGTGCTGGGTATGCTAATAAACAGCTAATAAAAGCTAATAAACAGTTTAAATGAACTAAATTAGCATAAACATGAAAATATATTTGAAATAACAGAATAGGTAATTTGGGGAATCATCTGAACCTTTCCTTACTTCCTCTTTATCTATTTTTCTTTTTGCTCCTCTTTGGCTAATTTATATTGTGGGTTTTTCTCATAAGAGGAAATATGCTGTATTTAATCTTGTATATCTGACTTATTTCATCTATACTGCTATTTTCCCTTAGTTCACTGCAAAGGAAACTTTTGTGTTATTATATGTCTGGTTCTTCCTTGTAAGAGAGAACTTTTTATTGTTGATGTCTTATATTTGCATAACTACTTTAAGGATAATGATACACAGATATACAGATTTTTTTTAAAAAGCAGAAAATAAACATACTCATGATATCATGGGATGGATCCAGAAGGTAGGTTCCAGTTCTTGCATATAGTAGAATCACACTGTACATCTAGTGATGAAAGAAAATAACTACATTTATAGAAGACCATGGGAAGGAGTACCCAGGATAATCCATATGAGGAAAACAAGGCCAAGAACAAAACAAAAAAAAAGAAAGAAAGAAAGACAGACAGACAGACAGACAGAAAGAAAAGAAAGAAAGGTGTTGGGGTGACAGGGAAGTAAAACACACAGGCACACAGGTACACAAGCACATCCGCATGCACACACAGAAAAATCTGGTTTTCATAATGTTTTTTGTTATTGTTTTTTTAGAAGGCACCCTGGTCAGGATGTCCCTCGTTGCATCTCAAGGTAAGATGGATAGGAGTGAGTAACAGAATGATGGCACATCCTGAGTCAGGGACTGTCAGCTCATTCTGACGCAGTCACATGTAAGGATGGATGGAAGATTGGCCCTGAGACAATGCCCAAACTCCAGTTGGTGAAGGGAATGGTCAAACAGCCCCCTTATTATCCTGTACTCTAAGAACTTTCCCCTACTCTCTTCTGAAGTTGTCCTTTATCCCAGTGTTTTCTATTGTACACAGTCCCCAAGGTGAAAGAAAATTCATTCTTTCTCCATGTACAACCAGTGAACTGCAAAACATGTAACAAACCAACTCATTTTCAAAGCACATAAAAATATGATCTTTTGGGTAGAACAAAATTACTGGCAACTCTTTGAATGGAATCAGAGCCTGAAAACACTGGGTTTTCCAGTGTCTACCTACATTTTCACTTCCATTGCGGAGTAGTCTTTAAAGCTTGGCAGTATAATGAATTACAATTTTAGCATTTTGCTGAAGATGGTGTCTTGCTTGTTGTTTTGTGTCTCATAGATGTTTTTCTATGTTTATGAAAAAGTCACTAACAATTTGGTAGGAATTTTATGGTGTATACTGATACCTTTGTGTTCATGAATATATTAAATATTATTCCTTGTAATCCATGAGCATGGGTTATCATATTTCATGAAAAAAGAAAATAATAATAAAAATAATGATACTGAATTTCAAAATAGAATAATAGGGATTTAACAATGGTTAATATACTGTATGTTGTTGTCTTCAAAGTAGTTGTTCAGATTACCAGACACATATATGAAAAAATGGTCAAGTAATAAAAGCACAAACCAATCTTTTCTTGGGCTAATAGAGATTAGTATCATAATTTAGGCATATTTTACCTTCTTTTTTCTTTTCTTCTTCCCCCCTTCCCAATTGTTCCTTCTCATTTTAGCCACTTCCTTTCCTTTCACTTTTTTTTTTGTACTGGGAATCAAACACAGGACTCTACACTTGCCGGGCAGGCACTTATGCCACTGAGCTATATCTTTGACTCCTTACTTTCACAATATCCACTATACATTCTGGATATAATTTACTCTATTAATGTTTTATTTCTTCAGTTTCTTTCGCCAGTGTGTTAAACTTTTGATCATAGAGCTCTTATACCTCTTTGATCTATTTCTAGTTCTGTGGTGCATCTTTTAAATGTAATGCTATTTTGAATTTCACTTCAGATAATTCATTATTGGTGTTTAGAAATACTACAGATTTTCTCCATTAGATTTGCATGCCCTGGCTTTGCTAAATTTGTAATCCTAATTTTTTGATGACTATTTGAAGTTTTCACTATATATTATCACATCAACTGAAAACAACAATAATTTAATTTCTTAACTTACATTTTGGATGTTATTTATTTCCCTTGCCTGATTTCTGTGGTTCAAATTTTCATTACTATGTTGAAAACGAAGTATTTCAATAGGGTATCGTTTTAAATTACAAATGTTAGAAACAAAGCACTACCCATGGAGATGCATGTGTTTCACATCCGGTTTATGTGATGGATTACTTTATATTGTTGTGTGTGCTGAAAAACTCTTGCATTTCTGGGATGAATCCCGATTGATCATGTGGAATAATCCTTTCAATGTGTTATTTTCTTCTCTTAGTGCTGATTGTCCAGGCAGGGATTATAATTAAATGTTCCATTCCATCTTCATAAAAAATGTCTCTATGTATTACATGTGTGCTTACTTTAACAGATATATTTTTAGCACAAAAATATTTAAGATGTTTGTTTAACTGAATTGTCCTGAACTCCTTATGGCAGTCTATTTTAATATTTCTTTCTTATCTCCTATCACAATATTTTCAGATAAATTGACTTTTGTACCCTAAACAAGAAACTTTCTCTTTTTACAAAAAAAAAGAAGCAGATTTTAGGTACCTTAAAGATTTACTGTTTTTTTCCATAGTTGTTGAGGTAATAAAAAAAGACATGTTATAGAACTAAGTGGCTTTTGACATTGTTTACATCATTGAGAGTGTTTGATTCATGGACTTTCATTGGGATTCTCTACTCTAACCAAAGAAAATGAGTTGCAATCCATAATATATACACAGTCTGTTTCACTGAATCTAAATATATTTACACAGTTTATGAAAATATTTACATAAAATTCTAAGGAAATCACACAGCATGAAGATGTTAAAAAAGTAGTATTCTATACGCAACTTTCATAATCAAAACTTTCACACCATTTTGAAAAAACAATGCAGATTATTGCCATTTAGAATTGCAAAACAATGATACAGATAATTGGTAACCTAAAGAAAAAAATGTAATCTACTTTGATATTTCTTTGTTATGTGTGATTGCTTTTGTTAGCACATGTCTTTCAGCTAATTTTGTACTTTTACTTTTGGCTTGTATATCATTCTGAGTTATGTTTAAAATAGGAAAACATAAAGAAAAGGAAAACCTTCTATATTACAGTGATCTGTTTTAAAACGTCCTTACGGGCATCTTGGCCAGGTCTGTTTGGGGCCCATAGCCCCGCCCTTCACCCGCAGGAATTCTCCCAGAGACCAGCATCTCGGCCTGACTCTTTGGGATCTGGAACCTCCCGGACCCGCAGAGTGGCCTGCGCTGTTTGGATTGGAAACTTTGTGGAGACTGGCATCTCGGCCAGGTCTGTTTGGGACCGGGAACTTTGCAGAAACCAGCATTTTGGCCTGACTGTTTGGGACATGTAGGCTCACCCTTCACCAGCAGGGAACCTCCTGGAGACCTGCCTGGGACAAAGTACGGTGGCCTGGCCTGCCTGAGATTCCACAGGCTCCGGGCTGACCACACCCAGCATCCGCCTTACAACTTAAGGAGCCAGGAGCCCACAGAGGGGAGTTAGGACCCTGTGAGGCATCCAAGATCCTGTGGGGGAGCCACTGCCCCTCCAGGAACTGAGGGTGCAAGAGGTAATTTGCCACACATGCAAAGAAAGCCTTGGAACAATGCTCCAAGCAAGCAAATATAGAAAAATGACAAAAGGAAAGACCAAAATGCAGGCTCAAAGCTCTAGCCCCCCAAGAAAGCTTACAAGCCGTGTACATAGGACAAAAAAGAAGCCATACACCTGAAATATCTGAAATGATATCAAATGAAATAAATATGCAACTAGGGAAAGCTATGAAGAAATTCAAATCAGAAATACTTGCCCAGGTAAAAGAAGAATTCATAAAAATAGTGAAAGAAATAGTGAATGCATCTAGTGAAAACAC
>PVJX010040047.1:0-15421 GCA_004027295.1 Dolichotis patagonum | reverse complement strand
TATTCTAGGGTTAAAAAAAAAAGCTGCTGGTAAAGTAGTCAAGGTTGCCCTACTTAGATACAAAGACTACAGGAACAGGCCTGGAAGTGCATGAAACATTCTTAGGGAACAGATAGAGCAGAGGCTGCCAGCCAATTCCTCTTCACCCTGCTGCCCACAGAGTAGCTGTGTCCAATTTGGCCACTATCTTCAGTAAGTGGATAAAGCCAGTGTGACAAAGACCCCTTTGTCACCTTCCTGACCAGTAAGGAGAGGGGGCTGAGGAGGATTTTGTGGGCCTTGGGTTAGACAGTATCATGAGGTGTAGGTCATCAGGAAGAGAAAAAGTGGAAAAATAAACCCTCATGAGAGAAATTGGAATGAAAGGAAAACCTGAAACAAATTGCAAAAATTACTTTTCCTGTTACACTACTGTCTTACTCTCAGACTGCTTTGTGGTGGGCTCTGCACACCCCATAATACTGGAATTGTATATAATAAATGCCATGATGATTATAATCCATGTATCGTATATTGTAATCCCTTTTTCAGGCCTCCTCACAACCTGGAAAGTTATATTTGTAATCTCATTGAAACATAATTGGAATTCTGGCAAGTTAATTCCAATCTACCACCTGCAATGCAATCCACAGCGAGAGTAAAGACACCAAGACATATTCCAAGTTATAGGCAGCTAAGGGGTCCTAAATCCAATCCCTGTGGATATACGGAAAAGGCCTCTCCCAGAACTTACTAGAAGGGAGAGGTTCAAGGATCAGTGACAGTGAGGATGGCGGGAACTAATGAGTAACTTGAGCTGGCCAGCCAGCTGGGGAGAAAAGCATCTCTGCAATGTGCAGGGAGAATGACACTCTGAAGGATGAGTCTGCATAACTCAACTAGGGTAGCACTTGAATGGTTTGAGGAGGCTGTTGCTTCTGTTTCTGACATGTAAACTTTTGCACCCTGGGGATTCCTAGCCTCTTTTTTTTACCCAGTTGACATTCCTGGAACTAGCTGGCTCTGCGATTCCACCATGCTCAATCTTTTACAGAAAGCCCAATGTGAGGAATCAGGAAACTGCCAGGTTGGCCTCGGGGATTACATATCAGTAATTATTTGCTTATAGCCAGTTGAAGGGAGAAGGAAATGCCATAGCCAGCTCTGTACATGTCAGTGCATAGAAAGAAGACTGGATTTAACAATGCCAAAGCAATTGTTGTGCATTCAACGGGAGCCCCTCACATTGTCTCCTCCATCGACAGTGCTAGCTAAAAACCTGCTAACTGCTTGAACAGCTGCTCTTGCAGAATCTGCTAAAATAACTTCCCTTCTAATTGTGTTGTAGACGTTGAGGTCTGGTTTAACAGCCACATCCAGTGTAGTAAAGATGTGTAAGGCCATCCAGTATCACACAAGTAAAAGGTTAAGACAGGAAGATCACAAGGTCAAACCAAAGTTGACAAGCAGCCTACCAGTGGAAGAGGACTTTGGCTATAAGGTAGTTAATGTCTGGTGTTGATTGTAGGTGTGGACTCCAGGGATTACTTACATACATACCGTCTCCTGCATGCTGTGCACCTTGCCAGCTTAGCACCCAGGAGCTTACAGAGCATTGGTTGGATCATCTCACTGTGGAACAAAGAATAAGGCTTTGGGAGAGGGACGTTCCTTTGGAATTAGGTGTGCTGTTCCCTGATGTGATTCTGTCCTGCGTGTCTATTCTCTAGAGTGATAGACATTTATCTCTGTCCTCATTCTCTCCCACATAAGTGCATGTCACCACCCCGTGGAAGATTCGCTGGACATAGACATTAACCCCCGAGACCCCATAACTGTCTTTCAGTTGTAACTAAAGGCTGACAAAGATTGTCACTTTAATGTGGGTAACGCTAAAAATGAGAACTACTTATCATTAAGAAAGTCAGTTTAGGCTAGGTGTGGTGTTGCACTCCTGTAATCCCAGCACTCAGGAGGCTGAGGTAGGAGAATCATTGTGAGTTTGAGGCCAGCCTGGGCTGCAAAGTGAGTTCAAGACCAGCATGAACTGCATAGTGAAACCCTGTCTCAAAAAGACAAACGTCAGTTTAAGGGCTGGTGCAAAGGATGAATTTCACATTGTTAAAGCAGAGATAATGAATCACAAAGGCAACTTTGAAAATGTCTGAGCACCCAACAGTTTCCCTTGGGGACTTCGAAATTATCCCACCTGTGGGTTTTTTGTTTGTTTTGTTTTTGAGACAAGGTCTCGCTATGTAGTTCAGGCTGGCCCCTTGGACTTACTGTGTAGCCCAGACTGGCCTGAAACTCTGTGATCCTCTTGCCTCAGCCTCCCAAGTGCTGGGTGCAGACATGCGCCACCATGCCTGGCCTACCACCT
Organism: Dolichotis patagonum; assembly: GCA_004027295.1. Lineage (NCBI taxonomy): Eukaryota > Metazoa > Chordata > Mammalia > Rodentia > Caviidae > Dolichotis > Dolichotis patagonum. Next base: position 13,062 of record PVJX010040047.1, on the reverse strand, counting down.
GTGGTCTTAAGGATGAAGTGGGTGTCCACTGTGTATGTTAGTGGCTATCACACAGTAGCAGTGCAGAGAGATGCAGAGTCAGAAGAGGAAGAGCAAGTGGATGAAAACTTAGGTATATCTGGAAAGTGATCTGCCTCCAGAAGTGGTAGCAAAGTTCTAGAGAAGAAAAAGGTCAAACTAACAGCTGAAGATGATGACAATGGGAAAGGTCCAGTGAAGATATATACTAGATACTCCAGCACAGAAATCAAACCAGAATGGACGAGACTCAGAACCAACACCAAGATCCAAAGGCCAAAGATGCTTAAAAAAAAAAACAGGGAAAAAAGTCTTAAAATACCCAAAGGGCCAAGTTTTATAGAAGATATGAAAGCAAAAATGCAAGCAAATAAAGAGAAAGGTGGTTCTCTTCCCAAAGTGGAAGCTATGTGAAGAATTACTTTCAGGCGACTAAGTAGAAGGCTATTCAAAATCTCAAGAAGTGGAGGAAGTCTTTTTATGAACACACAGTTTTAGGGCTGAGGATTTAACTGAATAGCTTAAGCGCCTGCCTGGCAAGCACAAGGTCGTGAGTTCCGTCCCCAGAATCAAAAATGGAAAAGAAAACACTGTTTGTTAAAATTTCCCATCTTTTTTCATTTCTGTGACAGTTGATATTTGATTAACCTTTTAATAATGCAAAGAAATTTTCCCCGTGGTATTTGATAAATATTTTCCAGATTTTATTGCCAAGAATGTGTTGTCCAGAATGCCTATTTAGTTTTTAAAGACAAAATTCCAACTTATGTTTGGTTTTAAACATGTGTTGAATGTTATGAGAGGGCGTAGTAATAGTGGTGGTCAGAAGTGGAAATGGTAGGGAGGTAAAAATATACAAGTAAAATAAACTCAGTATTTTAATAAACAAAAGGATGATCCAAACTGCAGCTGTCCCTAGCCTTCCCCGAGATGTGGTCTGCCCTGTTTGCTATTTTAACCCCTCAGTGCTTGACACAAGTTGCTCAATAAATAGTTGTTGAATGAATGCTTGAGCTGAAAGAGACGAGAGTTGTGAATTCCCAAGTACCTGGAAAACATTTGATAATTGTTTTGTCATCAGTGTGTCAAAAGACCATGTGTCCTCTGACTTTTGATTCTAGGCTTGGACATTAGCGGCCTGGCATGTGAAAGAGGAAGATACTCTAGTTTCTTTGAGAGAAAAGAAATGATAACTGGAAGAATGGAACTTACCAGTATTCCAAAAGAAATGTCTTTGTAGTCTTGAGGAATGAACCTATCCTCTGGGAGAGGTGTTTCTATGTTTGTTTTTTAGTCATAGAATCCTGCAATAGTGACAACAAACACAAATAACAGAAGTGAGCTTGGACGTTCTGTGAGTTGAATGTGGAAGTGGAAAACACTGTTAGAGTCCTTGCTCATTCCTGAATAAACTGCCTTTGAGAGATGGAAGCATAAATTGGAAGACACTGGAAGGAATAGCCCGCTTGTCCTGCAGGTTAAAAAGCTTGCTTGCCACCGCTTGTGCAAACCTGTACTAGGTCTCTGCTGGGTCAGTGGCAGGTTCACACTTGGTAACAAGGAGGACAACCCACTCCTACATTATCAGTCCAGGTATTGCACCTGCAGAACCTGCTCTCCCTACGGTAGGACCAGTGATGTGGGGAAGTGTGACCCATTCCTCAGCCTGGAGAGGAGCGACTTAGTTACTTTTCTCATCACTAAGCTAAAATACGCAACATCCAAAGTTAAGGAAAAGTTTGTGTAGCTTGGAGTTTGAAGGGTTTCAGTCCATAATCTGCTAACTCCAAGGCATGGTGGCCCATGCAGAGGGGCAGCTATTCATAGCGGTGGGAGACAGCCTTTTTCTGTCACTTATGTCCTATCCAGTCTAGTGGGATTAGGGCAGTGCCAGTCCAGTCAGTGGACTGATCCAGCCATCACCCAGCATTGCACTACAAATCAATCACACACTCTAGTTTCAGCCGCCTGTGAACAAAACCCTATGATTGCATGAGGCTTTGGGGAGAAATCTAGGCACACAGACCGTAACATTTGGATTTTTTGTCTTAGTTACTTTTCTTGTTGCTGAGACAAAAATACTTGACACCCACTCAGAAGTTAAAAGAAGAAAGGTTTATTTGGCTCACATTTTATAGAGGTTCAGTCCATAATCAGCTGGCTCTGAGGCAAGGTGACTTGGCAGAGGGCCATCACAGAGAACAGGATAGCAAAAGCAACAAACAGGGAAGAATGAGACAAGCCTCTTTCTGTCCCTTATATTCTATCCAATTTACTGGACTAGGGTAGTACCAATCCTATCAGTGGACCGATTCAGCGGTTACCCCCTCTTAATCTCAGCATCCCTAGGTCCAGCATTGCTATGAATCAGTCACACAATCTAGATTTGGCCACCTCCAAAAAAAAGCCCATGACTGCATGAGGCTTTGAGGGGACATCTAGACACAAGCCATAACAAGGAGGTGTTTGAGGACTCACAGAAAATCCCATGTGGAGACAAAAGAGGCTAAGTACAGGTAGATACAGGGAAGAGTGTCCCAAAAGATTAACAGGCCTTGCCTTCAAAAGAAAAGAACACATCTTATGTCAGTCTGCCTTGCAAAGAGCAGCAGCCCATACATTACCATTGGGACTTACCTTTCCTTCATATACCTTTCAGGATCATATTTCCTCCTCTCTGTGGATAGTATTTGTCAGGAATCTGTCTGTCTCAGCAAGAAGGGATGACGGTTTTTGAAAGGTTCCAAGACCACCTCATCCTCTGTCTCTCACAAGAAAAAAAAATTGAGATCCCTTTTAAGAGTTAATACATATAATTCACTCAGAAAAACAAATATCAACTGTTCCAGAGACGTGAATACAGCTGTGATGGAGCTACTGATCATGGCTTACGCACTGAAGACTTCCTGTGCCAGGAACATCATTGGAGTCATCCCCTATTTCCCCTACAGCAAGCAAAGCAAGATGAGGAAGAGGGGCTCCATTGTGTGCAAGCTCCTGGCTTCCATGCTGGCAAAGGCAGGTGAGTGACCAGGGTGCTGGAGCTGCAGCACTAGGATTTTGGACCCTTTCCTATTTGAGATTAGTTCTCCACCTCAAGTATCTAGTTTGGGACCTTTTCCTTTCCTGTTTATTTCTTGCTTTTTCTTACTTGTTTTCTTTGGCATAGTTTGGTTAAGAATATGTGAGCTTATAATCTTTACTGTGTTTTTTCTTTTTAGAATGATAATACCTCGTTTTCTTCTCTAAATCAGACTTTTTTTTTTTATCATTCTGTTACTCTTTTATTTCATCTAGTTATGGTTTGGCAATCTTGTGTGATCTTTCATATATGTTTGCCTTAGCTAGCTACATTCCTTTTATGTTCACAGCATTAAAACTGGATTTTTCTTTTACTATTTTGTTAGTTTGTGTACTCTACCCTTGCCTCCATCCCTTTGTACTTTTTATGGGCCACTCAGCTCATTTTCATTGTTTTCATGCTATCTATGTAGCAATGGCGTAATTCCTGCCTATAAACAAAATTACTGAGTTTTCATTTGTTTGATGTTTATTAAAAATATTAATTCTTTGCTCTGAAATTTCTCAGTGACTTTTGATCATTTGCAAGGTATTTGTGCATGTACTCTTTTCTGTTTAGTACTGTGGGTAAAAGTAGGATTTCTTTTTCTTGTAAGAATACTTAAGCCATCTTGTATCACATAAAGTATTCTAAGCTTCAGCATCTTAGGGTTGTCCTATATGAGTTTCTTTTCCTCTGATACACATATTACTTTGCTTTTAATTTCTTGTTTCTTTCTGTCATAGCCACAGTCCTTCAATATTTATCCCTACATTTTTAATAAAGACCTTTTTGTGATTGACACCTGTTACTGCTTTGGTTTTATTAACTCCATAGTCATATTTTCACTTCTGCCTCATCTTTCTCTTCTCACTTTTCAGGATCAAGCTGCTAATAGTAGAGGGTAACACTTTTCTCTTGAGTTCTCTGGTCCTGTGGAAAGTCATGGGTTCCTTGGCATTAGGCTCAACCCATTTTTTACTTCAAGTTTATTAAGCTTTGCAATGAAAGTGTGTAACTGGTGCAGGTTACATCCTCTGTCTTCAGTCTGGCAGGAAACAGGAGGTGAACACCTAATGCATATCCACTGTAGCCATTAACTTGTAGGGGAGAGCTTTGTAATTTTTTGTTTTAAAATTTCAGGTTTAACTCACATTATCACTATGGATCTTCACCAAAAGGAAATACAAGGCTTTTTCAGCTTCCCAGTGGACAACCTTAGAGCCTCACCTTTCCTGCTTCAGTACATCCAGGAAGAAGTGAGGAGCCACCGACCCATGTCCCATCCCCCTCAGATCGTGTTTAGCTTTTTCTGGTATCAGGTTTTAGAATTGAAAGGCACAGCAGATGTTTCCTTCCCTTCAACCTTAATGATTATGGCAGCCAGATATACTCAGCATTTAGTCATGGAGGATCATATTTTTAAAAAACATGAAACACAGATTTCCTTAGCAGTTTGCTTGCGTTTTCTAGATTGAAGGTTTTAAGATTAGTCAACTGACTGATGGTACGGGGCACTGAACTCAGGGCCTTTGCTCCAAGCTACATCCACAGCTTTTTTTTTTTTTTTTTTTAGACAGGATCTTACTGAGTTTTCCAGGTTGAGCTCCAACTTGCCATCCTCTTACCTCAGCCTCCCAGAGTGCTGGGGTGCAGGCATGTACCACCACACCCAGCCCCTAAGTTTTGTTTAGAGGAAATCTGATTGTTTTGGTTTTGAGACGGAGTCTTGCTATGTAGTTCAGGCTGGTCTTGAACTCACAGCTATCCCTCTGCCTCAGCCCACTGAGTGCCTGAGCCCACTGAGATAACAGGCGTGTGTCATCATGCCTGGCTGAATTTTTCATTTTTGTGATGTAGTACCTTTGCAGAGATGCTAATTCATAAATGGTGAAAAAAAATTTAAATGTGTGAATGAAGTTTTAACGTGTTTGATTACTAGTTTGAATCATTGTTATAAGAGGAAAAAGTATAATATGAGTATCCAGGTTTGTGTGTTAGTTTTTAATAACCTTTCAGTATTTTCTGTTTTTCCTCCAAATATAGATTCCAAATTACAGAAACGCAGTCATTGTAGCTAAATCTCCTGATGCCGCAAAAAGGTAACTAAGCTAGACATTCACAGAAGTCTTTTCTGGGTAAATCTGAAGTTGGAGTTACCTGTTTTGGAATCCAAGCCTGTCAACACCCAGTAAACCAGTAAAGCCAGTAAACACCCAGGCTTTCTCCCATGTCATCGTCACATCCACAGCACAGGTTTCCATCCAGCCTGCAACTCTAAGTTAGCTAAGTTTGCCCCTGGGAGGAAATGAAGTTCTTCCTTCCAGATCTCAGGAAAAAGAAATCTAGTGGGGCTGTCAGCATTTTTCAGGGAATTGTCTTTAGGACACCTTTTTGAACGAAGTTTTCTAAAGCTGTCCATTAGAATGCTAGAGAAATGGGGTGGTTATCAAGGAAAAAAAAAAGCAAAAAATATTTGACAAAGATAGAAGCAAAATTATATAGAATCAGATACTAACCCACCTCATATGTCCTTGAGACACATTCTGGCCTGGTGCACATAAATTCTTTATGTAGGGCTGTGGATTTAGCTCAGTGGCTTCAGTGCCTGCCTGGCAAGTGCGAGGTCATGAGTTCGATCCCTGGCACCAAAAAAAAAAAAAAAAAAATTCTTTATGTGTCCCTAAAAGAATGAGGTTTTTTTTGTTGTTTATCTTTCTTTCACTTATTGAGGTGAGTCTTACCATGCAGTTCAGGCTGGCCTTGACTTTCCAAAGGTCCTCCTGCCTCAGCCTCCTGAGTGCTGGGATTATAGACATAGTAAGTTCCACAGCCAGCCTGAACTCTGTATAGCCACCATATGTGACTGAGGGGTGTTTTCATCTTGGTACTGTGTGTGGATGCTTGGGTTTCCTCCCTGCAGGGCCAGCATTTCTCTTTGTCTTCTTCATAGAGCTCAGTCCTATGCTGAGAGGCTGCGTCTGGGGTTGGCGGTGATCCACGGAGAAGCTCAGTGCACCGAGCTGGACATGGATGATGGTCGTCACTCTCCCCCGATGGTCAAAAATGCCACTGTGCACCCAGGCCTGGAGCTGCCACGTAAGATTAGCTCTACTTTTATTTGTAAATTGAAGGAAGTTTTATATGATGTGAATGGCTACAGGTTAACACGTGGGTCTTTTTAAATACTTGAATGGCACTGCCTTGATTTCCCCTTTTATGGAAGGAGATTACATACGTTACACACATTTGCGGCTCTGAGGACAGTTGAGCTAGTCTGGGTTGCATGTAAGCTTCAGTGAACAGCGTGTGGGTGGTGGTATGAAATCAGAAGGCGGTGTGTCTGGTGAGATGATGGCAGCAGCCGTCAGTTGCCTGCCAGTCTTGGGCTCCAGGTACTGTTAGCACTTATTTTAGTGATGCGGCTCCTGATTCCTGAGTTAATACCCTCCTGACTTACTGTTACTGATCCAAACATGTGGAAGTAACTTATATCCTAGACTTTTGAGAGGCATAAGAAAGGATTCTGTACTGGAGGGTACAGGATGTTTAAAGCTTTCAGAGGAAGGTGATTATTTCTTTCTAAAACATTTACTGCCAGGCGTGGTGGCACACTGCTGTAATCCCAGCACTCCAAAGACTGAGGCAAGAGGATCACTGTGAACTCAAGCCCAGCCTGGAGCACATAGCAAGACTCTCAAAAAAATAAAAATAAAAATAAAATAACAGGCAAAAATTAGCAGGGAAAAAAAAAAGACTGTTTCAAAAATAAAAAATCTCTATTAGTGCCTCGGAAATGGAGACTAGCAAGGTGAAAAATACCAGAATGGTTGTCCTTCAGGTAGCTTAATTCAGACTGACTACAGTCTAGAATAATAAGCATTCTCATTTTTTTCCACCCTATTTTCTGTTGCTTCATTTTCAGATTTGGAGATTTTTATGTACAAGGAACAAGTACTATACTTTTTAAATTAAATTAATTTTTTTTACTGTGGTGCTGACGATTGAACCAAGGGCTTCCTACTAAAGCTGCGTCCCCATCCCCTTCCTATTTTTTGAGACAGGCTCTTGCTAAATTGCTGAATTGCCCAGGCTGGGATCCAATTTGTAATCCTCATGCCTCGGCCTCCCCAGTAGCTGGGATAACAAATGTCTGCCACAATGGCTGGCCTCACTTATTTAATTTTAATTTTTGCTATCAGTGTTTTATTTGCTTTTTGAAGAGTCCATAATTAAAATTCTCCCATAGGTAATATATTAACATTTCAAAACTCAAAGAACAGCCAGGCATGGTGGCTCATACCTATAATCGCAGCACTCGGGAGGCTGAGGCAGGAGGATCGCTGTGAGTTCGAGGCCAGCCTCGGTTACAAAGTGAGTTCAAGGCCAACTTGAACTACACAGTGAAGCCCTGTCTCAAAAAACAAAATTTTTTTTTTAATAAACAAAGTCCTTTACAATACAAAGCCTCCCCAAACTTTCTCTTCTAGCTACTCTTCTTTAATATATTTGGATTCTTGCTTATCTATTCAGAACCTTTATGCATGTAAAAGCAAACAGATATTTCTTTTTCTGTTACTTCCACACAGATGATTGTATATTATACATGTGATTCTGCCCCTTGTTCTTTTCATTCAGTAACTCCTTCCCTCTCAGAATATAGATTCCTGTCTCTTTTTATAGTTTTAGTCTGGTATGGTAAGACACACCTGTAATCCTAGCACTTGGGAGGCTGAGGCAAGAGGATTGCCACAAGTTTGAGGCCAGCCTGGGCTACATAGTGAGTTCAAGGCCAGCCTGAACTACACAGCAAGACCCTGTCTCAAAAAAACAAAACAGAATGCCAAATCAATATAGTTTCGTAGTATTCTATATTATGGATCTACTATAATTTATTTTAATCAGTAACCTATTGATGGGTATGTAGATTTTTTGTTTTGACTTTTTGGCAGTCTTTGACTGTGGAAAACAGTGCTCCAATAATAGTAAGTATCTGTTGGACCCATTTTAAATGCCAAGAGTCATTCTAAGTGTATCAGTGGGGCCCACAGCCCTCCCTGCAAGGGCTTTTATTTTCCTTCATTCTGCAGACCAGGAAGCAGGCGCACAGCCAGGAGCTGGAGTGAGACTCTAGAGTACACTTTTTTTTTAATGTGATCCTGGGAATCGAACCCAGGACCTCATACTGAGCTACATCCCTAGTCCTTTTTTATTTTCTGTTTTGGGACAGTGGCTCACTGAATTACCTAGGCGGGGCTCTAACTTGCCTTTCTCCAGCCTCAGCCTGTGGAGTACAGGCATATGCCTCTGGTCCTAGCTCATACTTTGTTATTTTTTTTGTTTTTTAGCTTCATACTTAGAGAAAAAATGAAGGAGGAATACCGACGTGTGCTATACTTTTCATTACTGGGGTACCCCACTTAACATATTTATTGTATATGCATATTAATTTACTTTGTGCCATTTGAGGTTGCAGATTTAATCCCCCTTTGTTCCTAAATACTTTAGTGTATGTTTGCTAAATACAGAAGACGCTTTGATAACCACAGTAAAATTCTCAGATTTAGGAAACTAACATTGTTACAACAGTATCGTCTAATCCATCAACCTTTTTCAGGTTTCACCACTGTCATTTGGAACAAAAGAAAAAAACTCTTCTTTTCTTTAGGCCAGGACCTAATCCAGAGTTGCACATTCCATTCAGCTGTCATTTCTCTTTAGTTTCACTTAATCTGGAATGGCTCCTTTGTTCTTTGTCTCTTATGTCCTTGATGGTTTTGAACAGTAGGGGCCAATTATTCTGTAGACTGTCCCTTAATTGGGACTTGTTTATGTTTTCACACTGAGATTCAGGTTACGCATATTTGGCAGGAATGTTACAGGAGACATGTGACACGTTCCATTGCTGGGGATGTCGGTTTTGATCACTTGGTTGAGGCAGTATCTGGCAGATCTCCTATTGGAAAGCCTCGCCGCACTCCCTGTAATTAATAGTGTCATCTGAATATCCTGACTCTCTTGATGATTCTTGCCTGATAAGTCAGTTATTACTGATTGTTTAAAAATTATTTCTTTTTTAAGACTGCGTCTCACTGTTGCCTGGGTTGGTCTGGAATGGAGGCTTACACTGTTCTCCTGCCTCAGCCTCCTGAGCAGCTGGGATTACAGGTGTTTACCACCGCACTTGGCTTTATATGGTCATTTTCTGATTCTATCATTCCTTCGGCATTTACTGATTGACATTCTAGGGTGAAAAGTCTTTCCTTTCTTCCCTGTTCATTTATGTGGATTTATATGGGTCCACAGAATCCTCTTTTGTTCATTGGGTTATAATTCTTTGCAGTTACTTATTTTAATGCCCAGAACGTCTCATACGTGGCCAAAGAGAACCTTGTCAAGCTACCTCCTGCATCATTTTGACATGTCCAGTCTTGGTTTGATGCTTCCCTGTTTTCTGGTGTAACTGGACACTCTGTGTTGTAGCTTTTCAGCCCCGGAATCAACCGCTTCTCTAGGGAACCCTGACTCCTTTGGTGGAAAATGGCATTTGGAAGCTATATTTGGCCTCTGGTGTGCGTATGCTCAGTACAAGACATAATTTACCTGGACTCAGGCCTTTTTATAAGCACCTGAGTGCTCACAATAAACATAAACAAATAGGATGCTTGAGTCAGAGGCTTTTTTGGTAGCTGTTGCCATATTGTCACAGAATCTTACACCCTGGTGCTCTGTTCTGAGAATGCTGCTTTGATAGGGGAGCTGATGACAGTGCATTCCCCTCCTGGACATCCCGTGTCCCCAGAGACTTAGTGGAAGAATGCTTTCCTTCAGGGATGCTCTGATGTGCTTTGACAACTGTCATGGGGTCATTCATTGTGATTCCCAGCTCATGAACTTAACCAGGAAATTTCTGCTTCTTTTTTTTTTTTATGGGTACCGGGGATCGAACTCACAACCACGTGCTTGCAAAGCAGACGCTTATGCTGCTGAGCTAAATCTCCAGCCCCAGAAATTTCTGCTTCTTGTACGTGGAGTTGTACCTTCCAAATTCAATACGGTTTATGTATTAATTATACACTGATAACCCAGTATGTTCTACACATATTCCAGTGGTTCACTTAAAAATACTAGAATATTACAACAGGGCCAGAGAAAAGCCAGTACTCATCTTTGGGGTGGGCATTTTAGGAAGATGTAATACTCTGCCACCTTTCTTCAATTCCTTCTTTAGAACAGTACCTCTCAACCAGCAGTGACTTGGTTTTTTGAGACAGGATGTCGAAGTGTAGTTCAGGCTGTCCTTGAACGCACTGTGTAGCCCAGGTTGGCCTCAGACTCACAGCAGTCCTCCTGCCTCAGCCTCCTGAGTACTGGGATTCCAGGCATGTGCCACGGTGCCAGGGCCAGAAGTGCTGTTTGTCCTCGCTATTTGGCCGTGTGTGGAGCCGTCTGTTTCGTGCTGTTGCCAGTGGGAAGAGGGAGTCGTACTTGCACCTTGTGCTCCTAGACCAGAGATGCTGCTGTCCTGCACAGGACAGTTTTCCGGCCCAGAGCACCAGCAGTGCCCAGGCTGAGTCCTGTGTGAAAGTCACTTGTTAATTTTGAAATGTTTGTTTTAGTTCTTTTTTTCTTTGAAATAAGATGAATTTGGGGGGAAAAAAGTAATTTGTTAAAAGTGAAGTTGTACAAGTGAAGGAGAGAAAGTTTTTCTATTGGTGGTGGTGGCAGGTTTTTTTTTTTTTTTTTTTTGTACTGGGAATTGAACTCAGGACCCTGCACTTGCCAGGCAGGCACTGTGCCACTGAGCTATGTCCCTGGCCCAGTTTTTCTGTTTTATGAGGTAGACTCCATACCTCACTGACAATGGGCAAGGCCATCTAACTAACTTGGAAAGATTTTACATCATATATTAGTACTTTTGCTACAGACTAATCATTATATGCTGCAGTGGTGAAAATGAAGAGTTTGGGTCACAGAAAATGAGAGAAAAATCACCTTTTCTGGCTTGATTTTCCTGGCTTATTAATGTGAGAAGAGCAGATTCATTAGTAAATTCAACATAGCCATTAGCTGGGGATTTAGCTCAGCAGCAAAAGCGCCTGCCTTGCAGGTGAGAGGTCCTGAGTTCAATCCCTGGTACAAAAAAAAAAAAAGAAAAGAAAAGAAAATGGCATTAGGTCCTCCTGGGCTCCTGTTGAGTTGAATGTTCACTGGTTTGCACATAGGCGGAGTCTGAGCCTGGACACAGATCACTCTTTCCTCCCCTGCTCTCTTGGTGAGGCTTGGCGTTCCCTTGAACTCGGAACAAGCTGAGGTTTGAGGACGCACGGAGTGAATGAAGCAGCATGGTCCTCCTTGCTGTCTGTTTAGAGGAAGGAGGTTTGGCCAGGCGACCCTGGGGAATGGGTGAAGGAGCGTGCGCATGCCTGCTTGTGCTGTGGAAGCATGCCTGAGCCTCCTGTAGTTTAAGGACATTGTAAATACAGCATTATTCTGTTTGGGAAATGCCAATTTTAAAAGCAAAAAACAAGGTACTACTTTTTTGGGGGGGGGGCAGGGTCCTGCTACACAGTTCAGGCTGGCTTTCGGCTCACTTTGTAGTCTAGGCTGGTTTCAAACTCTTAAGGATCCTCCTGCCTCAGCCTCCCAAATGCTAGGAATATGGGAGTGTGCCACCACGCCCAGAAGCTTACTTTTTAAATAAAAAAGTAAGAAGTTATTTGATGAATTGAGAATGTTTTTAGCAATAGCCAATGCCTTTTTTTCCCTTGTGTAATTCATTTTATTCTTAAACTTGATTCTGTTGTGTTTGTTTTTTTATTTGTTTCTGTTGTTTTGATAAAATTTAGATAAAGAGCAGAATCTTAACACAGGGAGTTTGAGTCCTCTTTGTCATTAGCCTTTATCACAAATATACAGTCCCTCGTGGAAAATTAGAATTTAGAAAGCTTTATTTTCTGGGTCAGCTATTAGGAATGGTTGGCATTTTTGGCTTGCGAGGTGCTTGTTACTCCCTGTACTCTCTAATAAAGACTGCCTCTGTTTTTAGGAGCCACCAAATTATGTGTTCAGTTTTATCCAGATCCTAAGGCCAGATATGCACAAGGAATGAGTACCCAGGGCGAAAGGCTTCCGCTTCAGCCCGTTCAGGCCTCTGTGGGAGGCAGACCTTGGGTTTTCATCTCAGCTCAGTAACAGTTCTGGAAGAGATAAAAGTTGGAGAAAAATAAATGAAAATGTGTGTGTGTCCTCTACTGAACTAGAGCTATTGATTTTTGATGAGGTTTGCTGACTAGCAGTCTTCTATTTTTTTTAGAGAAAAAGAACCAGGAAAAGGGACCACATGTCTTCAAGAAGTGGCCAGGTCCATATACCCACTCCCCAGATGGTGTCATTTAAAGATAGAGCCCAAGGAAGTTGTCAATGCTTGTGGGTCATTTTTCATATAGATTAACATTTTGATTTTTACATTTCTGTAGAAAGCAAAGACTCAGAATAGTCTAAACAACTTGGATAAAGGAACAAAATTAGAGCTCCAACCCTCCCAACCCCACAGCTTATCACAAAGTTACACCAATCATGACAAAACGACATTGATATCAAGATAGACAAACCACCAGGGTACCAATATGAAGTCTCAAAATAGATACCCACACAACAGACAATTGATTTCTGGCAAAGATGCAAAAGCAATTAAGTGGAGAAAGGATTGTACCATCAACAAATATATTGGAACAACAGGATATCCACAGGCAAAAAACCCAAACCTTATAGCACATCAGAAATTTCTTAAGACATCCAAAAGTCAACTCAGAATGGCTCACAGTGGGTTAGTTAAAAGTGAAGGCAGGTGTGGCCTGAGTCGTTGCTTGGATGAAATCATTCTCTCTAGGACAAAATACTTTTTATTCTTATCATACTAATGAAATAATGTGATGATTATGAATGCATGACATTTATTTCACTAATAAGTATATTTTCTT
>PVJX010040046.1:0-15434 GCA_004027295.1 Dolichotis patagonum | reverse complement strand
AAGTACTAAAAGCCCCAAATTCTGCCACATCACAAATCTGTGGCTTTTTCATCAATTATTGACTCAAAATATATGATAGTGGTAGTTTTGTGGTTCAATTTTTGAGCCCAGGTACCATACCAATTATTTAAAAATTTGAAACCTTTAAATAAAATAACATTATCACTGGAGTGAATTTTCATTTGCCTTTTGGCCATAGCAATTATAAATGAGCTATAAATCCATTAGAAAAAATAAGTTTCCAAAGTTTTTAAGTCACATTTTGGGGATGAACATACAGACTATCAGAGTTGACAAGGGTGGTAAAATAATCATCTCATTTGGATGATGTTGCATTAATAAGTTTCTCCCATATCCTGGACAACGTAATACTCACACCTTAAAGGACAGGCTCAATTAGGCTCACAGTTACAAGGCAGTTAGTCCATGGTTAGCTTCGCTCAAGGCAGGGACATTTGCAGAGAGATTTGGCAAGGAAAAGTGTGCAACTCATTGCTGGAAGCAGATAACGGGACCAGAACCTGAGGAGCGGACAGGGGCCATTCAGACTACCAAGATCATGCTTCTAAAATACATGTAGATACACAAAGAAGTCACATAGCAGTGCACTTCGCTAATCTCCTCAGATTTCTTAATCCAGCCAAGTGTTTATGTCAGTATGTCAGGAGTAATTAACACAATTTACCCTTTGGCAACATAACAACCAAATACATCTCTTTGAAACATATTTAGGCTCTGATAAAAATAATAAAATGTTCAGAATACTACCTAGAATAATACAAGCACTCCGCTCATAATTGTAAATGTGTTAGTTCTCTTTCCAAAGTCTCTCCATTTCCAGTAGTTTTCAAAATTCCAAGTCAGTCTTCTGGGACTCAAGGACTATTCTTATCTCTGATGCTCTGTGAAAATTAAATTAAAACCAAAATATATAATCCCAAATTCCACTGGTTGTGAGTAAATATTCCCATTCCAAAGAGAGACGAAACAGAAAAGAAAGAAAAGCAAGCCCAAAACTAGCTGGAGCAAACATCAAGCCATGTAGCTTTATGTTCAGTTTGCAGAGAACAAGGTAGTGTGCTGTGACTTCCAAGGGCCTGGAGAGTCCTACCCTTATGGTCCTGCCAGTGGCAGTGCTCTCACCTACCCCTCTCAGGGTCCCTCTTCTCACTGCCCGCAGTTTTCCTTGGCAGATGTTCCATGTTCTGTTCCTGTCATTTTCGACTTCCTGGGGTCTCTTCTGCAACTTTCATTTCATTTCCATAGCCTTATGCACTGCCTTGTCTCAGAAACACCTATTCTGCTATCCTAGACCATCCTTTAAATATGTGTGAAGTCCTTCTGGATTTCATAACTACATGCTAGTGAAATTAGGATCATAGCAACACTGCCCAGACTGACTGTCAATAGCTCTACTAGTCAAACCTTATGAGACCATGGTTACGGTGACTGCCGAGTCTCTGGAATGTTAAGTGCAGTAAAATGAATCACAGAAAACCAGTTCCCTAGGAGACAGTTCTGGAGCCAGGGTCTTAGGGACAGAACTTAATCATCCCGAGCTTGTTCTTTACCACATGAATTCTTATCAGGATTCTGACCTTCCAAGCTCAGGCCACAATTGCCCATCAGATAAGGCAGGTCAAAGGCTTCTGAGGCACCAGGCATAATCACAACAGCACCATTCCTATACTAATTTTGGTGTCAGCTTTCTCATTCCCGTCACACAGTACTGGACACACACAATTTAAAGAAGAGGTTTAATTTGACTTATGATTACAATGAAGTTCAGACAAACTTCAAACCGTGAACATCATAGCAGAAGGTATTTGCAGAAGAAATCTGCTCACCTAACGTTGCCTCGAGTGTAGGGGAACAGGGTGAGAGAGTTTGTAGTCATAGACAGTACGCAGTACCTGAGGCCATACATCAGTGGCTCACCCAGGCACACCCAGTAATATGCTTTTCTAATCATCTAGGCACTTTTGATTTGGTAAAATGGATGAAACCCAAGACCTTCCCATAGAACTAATCCCCTGGACTTTATTTTAAAATTTGTTTTCTAATGTGATGCAAGGTCTCACTAAGTTGCTATGGATCCCTAATGGGGTTTGAACTTGGAATCTTCCTTCCTCAAACTGCAAGAACAGCAAGATGACAGGCTTCTCCCTCCATGACCAGCTAATTGGCGTGCATTTCTTAATCCCACTCAGCTGACATACAGTGACTAACAGTTACAGAAGCAACAAGTGTTTCTCCTCTCTGCCTTTGGCGATATTCCTTTTCACTTATGAATGAACTGCACTCCAAACCATAAAATCCCTCTCTGCTTACCTTATGTTAGAGCTGTAATTTATTGCCATAAATATGTGTGTTAAGCAATGACACTGTAGGGTCCAGTAGATTTTGTCAGCAAAAAGTTTTGTCTAGTACCATAAAGCTTACAGCATTGCAGATCTATCTGTTGATTTGTTGTGTTCTCTTTTGCTGTATTGTGTTTCGGAAGCAAAGGACCAGTGTGCACCCATTGGAAGGGGTACAGCCCCACTCTCAGATAATTAACTTTTCCATTTGTTCAACTTTTATAAATGTCAGGGAGAGATGACAGAGAGGGGAGACAGAGACACAGAGACAGAGACAGTGAGAGACAGATAGAGACAACAAGCATCTTTATCTAAATACTGGACAGTAACAAAGTAGCTATTACTTGTTTCATTCTCTAAAAGGATGATGTATTTTATACTAATATTTCACTTAGAGTTCCATTTTTTTATTATATCAATGATGTTACATTTAACTCAGTTCAGAGACTGAACTACATTTTAAAATATTACGAAGACACGTGAACTGTGGAAATGTTAGGGCAAGACATAAAGACTGAGGAAATGTGTTCATTTCCTGGGATCCCCTAACAAAGCATTGCAAAGTGGATGGCTTCAGACCAAGAATTTACTGTCACACGATTTGGAGGCAGACCTGAAGAGCACCCTGCACGGTTAGTTATTTCTCAGAGCCGTGCAAGGCATCTAGTCCATGTCTCTCTCTCTCTGTCTGTTCTGTCTTGGTAGTAATCTTTGGTATAGCTTGACTTGTATCTCTGTCTTTGTAAATAACTAGCACTCTGTGTGTACACCTCTATCACCAAATTTCTTTATTTTTATAGGAACTTCAGTCATATTGTTCTATGTACTCACTTTACATAATTATGACCTCATCTTTATACATGCAACAACATTTTTTTCCAAATAAGATTGACTTCTGGGGGTTACTCTGGAAATACAGTTCAATCTTTAACACCTAGCACCTCACCTTGTTTTAGTCTTCTTTTTTGGGTGAACTTCACTGACATAAAGCAATAAAAGCAAGACAATACTTATGGGAAATCACAATAAATATTTTTAGAAAGGCAAGAAGACTTTAAAACTAAAGTAAGTGGGTGATAAACAGTAAGACACTTATAATTGTGTCACTTCTAAGATTCAGTAGAGAAAGATCCTCTTAATCCTACATTGATTTAGTAAAAGAAAAAGAAATTTGATTTTGGTTTATTGTTTATTAGAAACTAGATTGTAAGCCAATAATGGTTCAGGTTTTGGGTCACTTTTGGCACTAACTTATTATTTGACTTATATTGATATCTGATGTAACTATTTTATCTCACTAATGTTATTTTATGAATAAATAATTGTAACTAATCAGGTTAACAAGAGTGTAACAAGGTAAGGAGTTAATACAAATGAAAAAGACTGAAGTAAAAAATATGTGGAAGTAGAATAAATGAGAAGAATCCAAAAAGCTAATGAAAGAAGAAAGAAACCATCAAACTGGACCCAATTTTTTTCTGTTAAGCATCATGTAGTTTACATATCCTAATCAGATCAGAATCTCTTCTTATAAAGGACTTTGTAGTTTTTTACTTTGCATTCAGATCTACCACATGCATAAAGGTGAGTAGATGTTATAATTACTCTCATTAGGAAATGATCTCAAAGTATGTTTCAAATTTTTACAGCTTCTAAATATTCCTCCAGTGGTGTGGGAATAAAAATGAGAAATATTCTCTTAAGTATAATTTCCATGTCTGTGCATTCTGCAGTTATTTCCCTAGATAATTAATATCAGGGGACATCACTGAGTTGGCCTATTATTGCCCTTCAGCACTCCAGGTAATAATTGAAATTCAGAGTAAGTACTCTATTACAAAGCTCATTGATAAAGTTAATTCATAGAAACCAAGTTAATGCAGGGCTGGAGCCCGAAACAGAGTTCTTAATACTTTCATTTTACTCTTTGAGTGTGTGTGTATGTGTGTGTTTGTGTGTGTGTGTTTAATGACTAAAATCATTTCTCATCTTGACCTTAACATTATTTCTAAACCACCTTTTGGTTATTTCCTGTTATATTTCAGATTACTCAAGATGCATGTTTCTCTTTGAAGAGGTATACTTGCTCATTTAATGAAATCACTTTAGAAAGAAATAGATCACTTTCTTTCAATGGTTGCAGCTGGATTGTCAGTGATACTTTCTATATTTTTTGATCTATACCTTTTTCATTAGTTTTCTTAGCAGTGCTGAAAGATTTTAAATCCTTAGCATGTTTGGAAATTTTTACATTTTTGTTGTATGCTTAAACAGATTGCTATGCATAAACAATGACCCCCCTAGACATTAGATACCTATTTATTTCTGTGTTTTTCTTTGACATCAAGGACTGTACTTCCAAAACCTCTGACATTTAGGTTTCCTATATACTATAAATATGTTTGTTCATATTTAAGCCCTTTTGTTCTAACTTCCCATCTGTACTGGCATAACCATTTTATCTTCATGTTTTAGCAAACAAGATTAGAATAGTAATAGAAAACAGCACTTGTGATATAAAACACACTAAATAAAATTTGATGGTATTTATGTGAAGGATTTTCTCTCAGTATCTCACAGACCCTATTTCTTGTGGCATTTTCTCCAGTGCAGGAACATGGACATTCTCTGGTTCTTTATCCAAATACTGTATTTTAAAACTGGAAAAGGAATAAATTAACTGCTTGCTAGAGTTCACTGGTATAGGGTAGATGGAAAGTAATATTTAATTTAGGAATTAAACTCAAAGCAGTGAAAGAAATGAAGAAATAAATGTGATGTTTTGTAGAAAATATATGCAGAGGATTTTTAGAAAAGGGGAGATGGTTTCAAAGATAAACAATAGCCATAGAAATAGAATATTCCTGCTGAATTTTTATTTATATTGTTTTATTCTGTCTCTTTAAAGATTTGTTAAATTTGACTTTGGGAATTTAATTTTAAAATTTTGTAAAGGGCTCTTACTTTGCATTTGGATGCTAAAAGTTTGCAGCTTCACAGATAAAGTAACTGATATAAAAACTTCTAAGAATATGAAGGTGTTTGTATCTCAATTGACTACTCACATCCTCCTAACTCCAAATTAAAACAAAGTGAATCATGCTCTAGATAGCTCACTTTTATGTCTGTAGAAATACTTTTGCAGATATAAATGGTGCTGCAAGTAATAATTTCATACACCAAGGAAGAGCTATAAAATATTTGAATGTGGAGTTTGATAAATAACATTTTGACACAATCATAATAGCTAGTTTCTATTAGAGAAGAAAAGAGAAAAACTTTATGTATGTATCTTTAAAAAATTTTCAATAAAAATATATTCTTATATTCATTTAGTGTAAAAAAAGTCTTTAGATTAAGGCCCAGGAAAATTTATAAAGATTTTGCTTGAAGTCAAATAATAATGTAATCTGAAATTGAAAAAAATTAGCAGTGTTGTCCTATAAACAGGAGTATATCATTAGAACTCAATTACTTGAACTCCCAAAGAAGTGAAAACTGTGAATGATAGTTAAATACATAACAACATAAGCTTCTGTGGTTAAATCTCAATTTAACTGAGGGATATAAAAGCTAACTGAAGAATATTTGCTTTAACCAGAAACTTCTGAAATTTTTTCAATGGCTATTCTGAGAATGTGGCATCTGAAAATATTTGATCCCATCTTTCATTTAGTAAGACAATGATATGTGTATAGTTAGTAATTTCATGAAAAATTGTTACTTCTGGTTATTTACTTATGTTTTATTGGGTGTAGTGTGGTGTTTACTGTGGTTCAATTTCAAAACGATTTTGAATTTATGATGGTATAAAATTGATAAGCATTCAGTAGAAACATTCTTTGAATTCTGATATGTTTTTGGAATCATGATATGATATGATATGATATGATATGAGATAATAATATGATGCCCTATCAAATGTTAGAAGACAGCTACAGACATAGCTTCCAACCAGCCACACAAGCATTTCAGGAAATAAATGATATTCCACAGTGCACCGTATTGCTATCATGTGATATTTGATTGGATAGGCATATTAAATGTGATTTTTTTACTTACACATTTTCAATTTATGATGAATTTATTAGGAAATAACCCACTTATATTTCAGGGAACATCTATATACTTATAGATAACCCATAGAGTTAGAGACTCCTATATTGATGCTGAGTATCATATGTGTTTAAGTCTCTCTCCTACAATGATGATATTCCAGTATGAAATTCAAGCATAGAATTTAGGCAAAACAGAATTAAAGAAACCAGCCAAACAAAACAAAAACTACAGAGGGAAGAGAAAACAAAGAGACGTCTTCATGGAATAACCCAGTCACAATTAATTGTCTTAATTCATGTAACATAGTAATTAGTTTCTTATTGAACTCAACTATACTCATTTCTTTCTTTCTGTATTTTTTTTTTTGCAGAAGACAATTATTCAAATCCAAGTGACAAGAACATTAGTCAGAAGCAAACGTGAAGTAGTTTCTGTTGGCAGAAATTCAGGAAATGCATGCCAATGTTTCTTAACCTTGATTGTAACGGAAGAGATAAATAATCGCACAAAAAGCATAACAGAAGGAGTAGCATATTGTATGTGCCCAGTCCTTATGGCACGAAGTACAGTTATTTGCCAAATTCATAAACTTTGAAGATCAGATCCTTAGATGACAAGATATTATTAGTGAGCTTCCTGTAATATGTTTATGGCACAAACGTCTCAATATAAAATCATTTTCGGTGCTCACAAAACAAAAAGTTATTCCTCAGGATAAACATAATTTAAATGTTGGCTAGAAATGTTACCTAAATGTTTAGCATTTTGGATATTTTTTAGAAAGTAAGTCACATCCATAATTCACAAACACAAAGGAAAAGCATGTTGCGTGTGGGGGTGCGTGGTTGTAACGCCAGCACGTGGAGGCCACGACCGGGAACTATCACAAATTCAAGGCCAGCTTGGGCTACATAGTGAGTGCAAGGTCAGCCTAAGATGAACAGCAAGATCTTCTCTCTAAAACCCAAAACTAAAATAAAATAACAGAAAAAAGAAGGAAACGCAGAGGGGGAAATACCCTGATTTCACATTCCATAGATAAGCACAGTTACAGTGTTAGTAAAATTCTAGTTTCTTATAACATTACATATAAAATTACTTTTTAAAAATTTTATGGAATAAAGGTAAAAAAAATTTCATAAAAAGATAACAAGAATAGTTAATACATTACATATCGTTATCCCTAAAGTAGTCGTTCGGGGTACGAGATATAGGCACCACAATTTCTCCAATTGATATTACCACTAACCTTCAGTTTTAATGAACTAAGAGGCACTAATAGAATAACTGACTAGTTGAAATGAATATTTTCATTTTTTAGTCTTCATATTTATAAATGCTTATGATTTTATTTTGTTCATATTACTATGAAAAAATAGGATATTAGGAATATCATTCTCTGGTACTTTTGTAATGGCCATGTAATGGTCTAATTAATTTAATCCACTGCTATTCATTTAAATGTTACATAGTTCATTTCCATTTGTTTATAAATTGCAATTTCATAAAATACATATTAAAGTGTTATTACAGCATTCATGTCTCCTGAATATATTTACACAGCTTTTCATCTAATTACTCTAGAATGATTCATGGAAAGAATATTCAATGCTCACAGATATTCAAAAACTTCCAATGTCTAATTTCAAATTATTTTGCAACATGTAAACCAATCTACACTTCCAAAATTATATGAGATTTGCTCCTTTTCCTGTGCTTACAATAGTATTTTATTCACTTTTATTTTTGCAAAGTTGTGGAATGCAAATGTTTCTTTTTTGCTGAATTTCCACAAGTCCTGTGTTTTTAGGACTAATTATTTATTAGGTGTCCTTAGTTGAGATAATCACGGGTAATAGAGATATGAATCATGAACTTACAGACCTGAGTCTCTTAAAACTTATGTCTAGCAGAAAAAAAAAAAGCAATGCATAAGTTGACACAAAAGTAAAACAACTTAAGCTAGGAGAAAGTGTTTCAAATGAAATAAACTGTACTTGCCAAGATTGACAGAGGGTGTCCTATTTGGTCACTTTAATGATATTCATGGTCTCAAGTTAACCACAGATTTTTTTTCACAGACCAAAGAAAACCATGTGAAAAGACTCCATTTAATGTATTACGTACGTTTGACAAAACCCAAAATGAATGTGACCATTTCATACCACAAGCATATACTTATAAACAATTAAAAATAAACCTGCCCTCCAATTCCAGTCCTGAAATTTAGAGGTATTTATGAATGATTATTACCTTGATATCTTGAATCAAGTATCTATAGATGTAATTCTTAAACTATCTGAATCTCAATATTTTCTCTTCAAAATGTTGGTAATGCTCTATGTCTAAAGAAGCCACTATAACTATATACATACATACATACATACATACACACATACATACACACATACATACACATATCTATCTATCTATCTATCTATCTATCATCTATCTATCTATTCTACAGAATATATATTCTACAGAGAATATATTGTTAATTTATTCTTTTGTGAAGTAATCATTACTGTTGCTGTGTTTTCTGTGTTTAAGAGAGCACATACACATGATTTTCACTTGTGGTTTAGAATTAGAAGAAGTAGATTGATTTTCTACACTCTGACTCATACTTGTAGTATAGACAATTCTAACTTATTAAAGTCTGGTTTGCTTCATTTATAAAATAGGATAGTATAGGTTTCTTCATATCTTCATGTATGTCTGGAGTCCAACCTGGTATCCAGTGTGTTTCTACTAAGATTCGGATTTCATCTTAAAGCACATTAGTAACTCTGGAGCAAATGAAATTAAAATTATATTTATATATCCAGAAGTTATGCACTAACATTGCACACAATTTGTGCTTTTACATCAGTGTTTTAAAATTAAAAATTTTAAAATAAATGGCAAAAATAAAATTACCAGCAAAGCTATAACTAAATGAAATTTAGCTGAATTTTTTTTTACAAACTTACATACAAAATTATATATTTTCATTATTTCATAGCAATATGACTGGAAAAAAGCCAAGAGGTATTCTTGGAAAAATATTCATTAATTTTTTGGAGTAATTTAATAATAATAAAATTAGGATTGCCAAAAATCCTTTTCCCAATAAATATGATGTAGATTATGATACAAGCTTATTGATTATCACTCAGAGAAAAAAATGAAGCTAAATGCTACAACTGCCCTATTTCAACTGAGACACTATGAGGCCACAAGGGCAGACAAAAGAAACCTATAACACTAGAATATTAAACCATTTCAATGAGTGATAAAATAACCTATGACTGATGGTTATTTTAAACTGTAACATAATAGTGCCTCTTATCTACAGAGAAATCGGCCAGATTGGTGTGAATATTTCTGTAGTTTGCTTTGCTGGTTTGTCCTTTATGGTAATAACTTCTGCAAAATATGCTCATGAGACGTTAACAGTGGAGCATCTTCGGTAAAATTCTGTTCAACATAAACAGATCCAGGAGGAATTCTTACTTCCAAAGGCATCAGCAGTTCCTGACTACACAAGCAGATCAAATTTTTCCCAGATTCACGGGAGTACTGACCAACTTTCATGATGTCCTCAATGCACTTATTAATTTTCCCACAACTTTAGCATAATCACCATAGGAGAAACCACGTCCAGACACTCGAATTTCCTAGATTATTACATCTATTGTATTTGCAGTTATATTGATTTTCCCCCTGCTTAATTTTTTCCATGTTTCATCACATTTTACCTACATTATTATTATTTTCGAAGCTCAGCATCTGATCATAGGCTGTAATTACCGAAGCTTTTCCCTAAGAAATGAAAATGTAATTGTGTCCTCACCATATCCATAAAACATGAGTCACTTCAGTCTGAAAGGATTAAATTCATTAGAGTGGCCCTAATCATTGTGGTCTTCTTCTTTAAAATGTAGAACTCAAGTCTATTCTAAAATTAATATAGTGCTATTTGGATCATTTTATATCACTATGGGGAAATTTTAGTTTGTAAGGAAAAATAAAATAATAATTGTACTAATGGCCATAGGTTCTAGTCACGTATTCACTGTGTATGGTTTAGAAAAAGATACATCAGATGATTATTCAAACAGAGAGATGAAACACACACACACACACACACACACACACACACACACACACACACAGAGAGAGAGAGAAATGCACTAAAGTTGAAACAATAAGAATATTATCCAAGTTCCTGCAATGTACCTAACAGAGTCAGTGTCTTAGCCTTTTCCTTGTAGCTGACAACTCAGTACCCAACACCTACAATAGAAATGATGAGAGGTAAAATTTAACCCACAGTTACATTCCCTGGTCAGCAGAGTCCAAGACCGAAATGGCGCAGGGGAAAGTCTTGGCAGCAGAAGAGAACCGCTCATATTTTGGTGATCATGAAGCAGAAAGAGAAGAGAAGGGAGAGAGAGGGAGTTATAACATCCCAGGGCACAATGCCACACCCAGCCTCTTCTGACAGGCTTAACAGCACATTCACTACTTTCCTAATAGTGCCTCTATGACCTAGCACATTCAAGACACCGAGTGTTTGGTGCGGCGTTATTTAGATCTTAAACTGTTAACTGTACTCAAGGACCATGTAAGGGCCAAATTCTGCTCCCAAGTTTCATTCTGGAGTTTGGGGTTAAAATTTTTGTGACTGAACTTTAACTATTTAGAAATCCACGGCTGGACAATTTACTAGGGGAAAAAAAAAAAGGAACCATATATAGTTTATTTGGAAATGCAGAAAAGACTTAACATTAGTAAAACGCCAGCTGGCAGACAAGATAGAGGAATAAAAAGACAAAAGGCAGGCGATGGAGACAGATGGCCAAAGCAGGGTAGAGAAAAAGCATTAGTACAAGTTTGTCAGGTGCACAAATCCTGTAACTGAGGAGCAGGTTTTGAGAATTAAGTACAGAAGGTATTAAAATTATTACAGTGCAGTAAAGATTATAGTGCTGAGTAACTGACAGCGCAAAGACCAGGCAGGCATTCGCAAATATATAAAATAAAGATAAAATATTGAGGAGCAAAATTGGATGAAAAAAGAAAAAGAACGATGCGTATGTTTCATGTTTCCTTACTAAAAGGCTATGTCTAAAACAGGATAAATACAATGTGATGCATAGTGATTGTTACTATGTAAGAGAATCTAGATAGATATCTCCAGCCCATTTAGATAAGCCCACATTTTCCATTACTTATAAAAGGAACTGAATTTCAATCCTTTTGGAATCTATGTAGCAATACTTCTAAAATTTTTATTCTAAGAGAAAAAATTAAAAATAACAAACTGTGTTTCAAAACAGGTTAATAGAGAGTTATATTAATAAATATATTGCATATTACTTCCTTCATTTTAGTTATTCAGTTCAAAATATGTTTGCTCTATACCTTAACTTTCAGACAGCATGATCTCCTCTGTATGAAAGCAATTTATGATTTTCTGTATTTGGATGGAGTGCTAAAAATAGCACTGTCCATGTCCAGAAGGAAATGTCTATTCATGGGCCAGGGGTTTAGCTCAGTGGCATAAGTGCGTGCCTGGCAAGCACGAGGTCATGAGTTCAATCCCCAGTACCACAAAAACAAAACAAAACAAAACAGTCTATTCAATAAATATTTATAATAGCATATATTATTATGAATTTGACATGGTGTAGAACAATGTATAAATCAGAAAAAATATGTGATCCATATTCTTTCCCAATTACAGTTCAAAGAGAAAGAAATTATTTAAAGGAAACTTCATATTAGTTAATATAATTTTTGTAAGTTTTGATAGAATCTACACTATAGTATTGCAAAGTATCATATAGGTATGTAGAACTTTGGGCGGGGTGTAAGAAACAGTTCTGAAGTTGAGGACTAGAAAGAAGGAAACCCTGAAAAAATAATGCTTGATTCAATGTCTTAAGCAGTAGTAAGAGTCCTCACAGGAGTGAAAAATAGGGGTAGACGATGGAATTTTAAAATGTATATTCAAACCCCAAATCAGTGTAAGGCTCGGAGATAAAACACTTGGATTTGGAGGATTGTTAGTCAAAGAGTTTATAATCCTATGTTAAGACAGTTACAGGAATGATAATTCTCACTGCAAGTTCAGCAACTGCTTCGTGGCACAGTTATGTATGTGCTGGCCCTGACAGAGGAGTGGGCTTTTAATTAAAACATTGAAATAAAATGAAAGGTGGAGGGATGGGGAGGATACAACTTGTATATTATCTCAAAGGTCACATTTGAAAATAAGAACGACTTATAGACTAAAGCTAGTTCATCAAAAATTTTGAACGCTGGAAAATCATGCCCATGTGAAAAAAATTTAAGGTAATTTAATTTTAGATCAGGGAATAAATACAATACGTGAGCATGATCATTGAGTTAGAGTCATACTTTTGCACTTAATAGATGCATGCACCTGGCAATTTACCTAATATATCATAAGTGCAGAAAATAATATTGTAAACATAATACAAAGATTAAATATTCACTTAAATATTTACCACAGATGTTAAGTAGTTCAATGGACATCAATTTTTACTAATTTAAATAAAATAATAAATAACAATAGGGAAGATATAAACACAGTGTAGAGAGCTTGGAGCCAGAAATGTAGGTTACTCTAGAAAATAGGATAATAAGAGATGAGAATTTAAGCTAAGGATGGTGATTGGAATGAAAAGAAGACTCTGTCACCAGACAACACAAAGGCAAACAAAAGGCAACTTTGATTCATTTAAAAGTATAAGGGCTAAAAGCTGTAAGAAATCAGAAATGACTATCATAAGAAAATAGGAACCTGATGTTTTATCACTAATTGTAATCGCAGCATTGGGACTAGAAACCTTTGGGATTTAGGAGCCTGTGAGTTTGAATAACCTTCACCGACTAAGGAAATAAAACATGTCTGATAAGAGATGACACATTTGTCCTGCAATTCAAATTCAATCTGTTCACTAACTCTTTAAAATCTCCAAAAGAAAACCTTTTGGTTTAAACTGACTTCAGGATTTTTGAAAACTACTGCCTGCAATAGCCCGACACATGTATACACAACAGATGGATATAACTACGATGTGTGTGCACTTGTTTTTATTTTTTGTGACATACAATACATGGCAGTTTGTATTGATATAAACACACAACTTTAAAATTCTTATGCCATTCTATAAGGAGAAAATGTCCTCAGAAGTCTCTTTGAGCCTTCTCACCTGCCTTTTCTTCCTCCATGTTCTGAGCTTTATAATTATTATGTTGCTGATTTCCCTTAAAATTTTGTCACCTGTTTATTCATCGCTAAAATACTTATTTTAGTCTTGCTATCTTTAAGGTTTATGTAAATGGCATGCACACTATCGATTTTCCCTATTTGACTCATTCTTTTCTTACAAATCTGTTTTTTAAGACCTATCTGGTGGGTTATAAATATTGGTGGTTGTTTACTCCCATACTTGCACAGCAATTCATTGGCTTACTTCACAATATATTTATTGTTCATAAGTATCAAGGCAGTTTCAGTTATAAATAATAGGGTTTAGGTTTTTACCTATTGATGTACAACTTCACTTGTGTTACTTGTTACAGTTGATAAGAAACAGCAGAGGTATCTTTAATTTCAAAGACAATTGCAGACTCTTTTCCAAAGAAATTGGGATCATTACTCACTCATCTGTCACTAATGCCATTGATCAGAATTCCTCCTCTGACACATCACACCCACACTTGTCATTAAATTTATCTATTTTAAGAAGCATCATTGGTTTTTTATTGTGATTTTGAATTACATGAGAACATTTTTCTTTATTAGTTTTCTTCTGAATTTTGAAGTATTTTTGCCATGAAAGAACATAAGATTACTTTAATACTTTATTATTTATTGTTTGATAAATAATCAAACTGTTTGATAAATTTTATTTTTCTGTGAATTTATCTTATGTGGGTCTTTTCCATTGGTATTGTTCATATTATATTCTAATGAACATTATAGTTTGCAAATGATGTGTATACACTCATTGCCTTTGTCTTTCTTTTTCTCTCTACCACATTCTTTTACTTCTGATTTGGTCATTTCCACCTTTGATCATTTTGCCTCCTCATTTTTTTTTTACCTTCCAGTTAGAAATAGCAGGCTGTGAAAATAAATCCCAGTCATTATTATGAATATTCAAAATTTTTTCTATTACATTATTTTTTGCCTTCTTTTCTTCCTAATTTAATTTTTATTTTCCTAATCCATAAATTTATCCTTTTTCTTCATTTTTATATATGCTTGTAGACCAATATATTTCTCTTCTGATACTGTTTAGTTTGAGGACTTGGAAAATATTAAGATTTTGTATATTTGAAGTAAGTTTTAAGATAGAAGTGAATAATTTATTTATCAACTCTGCTCTGAATTTGTGTAGATGTGCCATGCAGATATCTATACTACTAATCCCTCTTAGTTCATCAAAAGAACAGTTTGTGCTGTCATTGTTTGGTGGATCACTTTTTTAAAAATTTGATATAAAGAGAAAACAAAACAAAAGAAATCAAAATAAAACAGAAAAAGGTAAGCAACAATACAGAATTCCAAGGAAAAAGGAAAAGAACAAAAAAAAAACCACTAACAAATCATTACTTGATAACTTACATACTGTCATCTAGGAAATAGTTGTTCAAGTTACTAAATTGAAACACACAAAGTAGACATTCAAACAATGAGACTGTTAACAGTTCTGCTCCATGATCGAACCAAAACAGTAATATGGTCATTCATCTTACATACTTAAACATTCATGCAATTATATCATTTAGAGCACTTTCTTTTCCTCTCTTTTTTACAGTAGCAATTACAGATTTTGGGTTTTATTACTCCTACATTTCTTATTACCTTTTACATTAGAGACACAATGCAATATTTATAAATATGATTCTGATTTATTTCACTAATGAGGATAGTCTCAAGTTGTCTCCATTTACCTATAAAGGCCTCAAGATCAGATGGATCACGTTTTTTTT
>PVJX010040045.1:0-15436 GCA_004027295.1 Dolichotis patagonum | reverse complement strand
AAACAGCAGTGGAACATCATGTTTTTAAATAGGAGTCTCCAAATACTAATGGCTTGTAAATGTAATTTGAAAGAAAAAATAGGAATAATATATTTGTATCTTATATATTTCTAATAATAAGAATCTAGAGACCTCATTTTCCTGAAACGTAGTTTCCAATTGTAGGGCAAGACTAAAGTAATTTGGCAGGTCTAAAAGAGTTAGAAGCTAATAAAATTTTATTTACCTTTTATTTCCTCTTGTAAATTTGTTTCTTTGAAATAAAATTAAATGAAATTATTATTATTATGACTAAATTCTGAGATGCACATACTTTTCTAATAATTAATTTTATCTTAATGTTTTATTAAGCACATGTTTTACTAACAGATAAAATAACTTCAAAATAAATTTCACCTTTAACATTTTATAAGGTCTATAAAAGGTACCAAATTTTCCATAAATGAATATTTGTAACAAATGCTAGATTAAATGTATAGCACACTAAATCAGGCTTTTTATACTATTTAAATGTTTTCAGAAATTTCAAGGAAATAAAATATGAAGATAGCATGGAAATATTATAAAATATTTATAAAATGTAAGTAAATATGAGCAAAAAATTTTGGGAACATTAGCTAGAAACACAGTTGTTTTCATTTTGAGATGCTTTTATTTTTTCACACAGAATTTAAATAGCTACTATAAAGTCAACAATAAAAGCTTAAAGAAGCCTAGAATTTTGTAATGTAAAGATACATGTTACAGGAAATTGGGATTCACAATTACAAATTAAAAGTAACATTGAAAAAGTATACATTAAGTTTTGTCTGGTCTTCACCTTGGGCCGTGAGTATGACTTCTGATTTTGTGTTGATGAAAACTGTATTGAGTTAACCTGGATTCTGGATTCTTTACTTTCTAGGCCTATTTAATATCAGGCTAAGTATATTACCTAACTACAGTATTTTAGGTTAGTATAATATATGTAACTAAAGGATAAAAAAATCTAACTAATAAGCTCAGTGACATAGATTAACACTTTTGAGAAAATACATATACTATCACTTAACTCTACATTTTTGCATGCTGTCTAATCTCCTAATTCTTCAGTCATAATTTTCTTTTGAAACCAACTATACCAATATTTTCACACCAAAAAATGTTTCATTTTTATTGGTTTTCAGGGGCTTTAAAATTTTTTTTTTAATCTCTAATTCATCTTGCCTATTTTAAATGCTTGGTTAATGTATTTTAACACTTTATAATATTTAGTTAGCGGTCTTACCAATAATTCTGTTATTTTAAGCCCTTGAAATTTCATTCTTGCTTTCAGTTGTACCTTCCATTGTTTATCCATTGTATGAGGAATTGTTCAGTGAAACACAGATTGTACCGTCACACTGCATGGGCAGGCGGTCAGGTTTCCAGAACATGGCAGGCATGGTATGACACATTTAGAAGAAGATGATGTCAGGAACATTGCCCATGTCACTAGCCTGACTAATTTGAAGCAAACATTCTATTTAATAAGATATTAAATAACAGCTAATTGGCAAAACTATAAGGAAAAAATCAGAAATTCCCATTTTGAAGAAACTGTGTTGGAAATGTAAGCAAGTTAATTGCACATCTAAGCTATTGAGAATCTTTGCCTTAAAACTGTATGACTACCTAATAGTTTCTTTCAGTGAATTTCCACAAGCTGAAATAATAAATTGGAAAGGATATAAATCTTATTTTGGTTCACAGTTTCAGAGAATTCAGTAGACAGTCTGTTGGCCTGTTTCTTTCAGACCTGTGGCAAGGTGGTATGTCTAGAAAGAATATATAGCAGAGGAAACTGTTGAGAGAGAGAGAGAGGAAAAGAATGAAAGAAAAAAAGAAAAAGGAGAAAGAAAGAAAGAAAGAAAGAAAGAAAGAAAGAAGAAAAAGAAAGAAAGAAAATTCAAAACAGGGCCTTTGGGGAACATTGAAGATTCCAACTATGACAAGAATCAAACCTTGTATCAGAAAGCAAACATCCAACATTATTTAGATATGACTTTTCTTCTACTTGCAAAATTGCATTTAAATACCATACATGCTGTAGTTATGCTTTTTCTCTCCAGGAATTTAGTGATTATATAGACTTGTCAGGGCTGTTTGTTGCCTGATTTGTGTCAGTGTGACTTCAATTTATTGTGAGATATGGAAACAAAAAGAATAAAATGTGTGTACTAATACAATTAGGACATGTTCCTTATCTTTCTGACCCACCATCCAATGTAAATAAATCAAAATAAATGTAATAATTTAACTTGACCACTTTTATAAAGTTTCCTGAGTATACATTTATCAAATAGATATCATTTTTACTGCAGGGCAATTCATTTGATTTCCCTATGGCTTGAACATCTCACCAATACTTACGGCATGTTTCATTACATAGCCTGTCATGAATGTATGCTCTTTTTCTTTTATATTTATCTGCAAATTTTCTATAAAAAGTTTTATAAAATTATGGCACCCACAAATAGAGTCTAATGTTCTCATTCTGTCACTATTTCAGTTTTGATATAATGAAGCTTCTTCCATGATTTTTGTTATATATGAATTAGAGAAAATGGTCTTGCTTATACCTTTGTGAATTTTGTGGTTGTTCTTTTCATGTCTTGAGATATCTTTCATGTTTTGAATATCTTTCAAAAATTTTGTTCTTATTAAAATCTTTTTTTCCTACTGGGAATCAAACTCACAGCCTCATGCTTGCTGGACAGACACTTATGCCACTGAGCCGGATCCCTGGCCCAAAATCTTTATCTTGAAATTTCAAATTAATAATTAGTTCTTAAAAAAGATAACAATGCAACGTTAATGTTATGAACCATGACAGCAATAAAGACTGAATGCTTCATGTGTTTTAGCTATAGTTTAGTTGATCTGAGTTGGTCTGTTATAAAGTCCATGCAGCAGAGGCAAAAACTAACTGCTTTATTAATAATCACTTAGTCATTCATAGTAACATAAAATATATTGGACCATTTCTAGGTAAAATTCTATAATCACTTAAGTGGTTAATTAATTATAAATTTTGAAAACTATTAAAAGCAAATCTCAAAATTGAATATATAGGCATGCATTAAACTTTTCAATTATTCTTACATTATTTGGAGAAATACCAGATACATTAATATGAAAAACAAATATAAAATATCAGTATAACACATTTATTACCAAGACTTGCTTCACAAACCATGTTAGGTATTCAAGGACATAAGGTATATTCACAGAGTGAAAGTATTTTATGATTTACTTGAAGATGTGAAATGATTATGTATCACAAATTATTTCTGAAAGAATTTATATTGGAGAATGATCTTCATTCAGATAGTTACAGGTTCCAAAACTATCACCATTTTATTATACACAAACTTTATGTTTTAAAAATATGTCAATCAGGTTTGGTGGCACATGCTTGTATTCCCAGCACTGTATATGGCTGAGGTAAAAGTCACATGAAGTCCAATCCCAAGCTAAGAAATTGAGTGACTTAGCAAGACTTTGACTCAACAATTTAAAAAGGCTGGAGATATAGCTCAGTATAAGTATCCTTGAGTTCAGTCCCAAGTACTGTAAAATAATTAAATCTCACTTCTTATTTTTTCTTTTGAACCAGTTCCTTATCAGGATATTTGTATGCAAAATTATATGTTTAATATAATGATTTGTGACTTTTTATGGGACATGTTCAAGAAATGTGTAATTTTCACCATCTCCACCCTATACAATGCAGCAAGAAAATCCCTTTGAGAAGAATTAATGGAAACATAATGACATTATAAGTATGGACATCTGTCTTTGTTTAGGTTCATCTCAGTGTAATGTAGAAAATGTCAAAGAAAGAATGCAGAGTGAAAACTGTGTATCTTTCAGTTTTGCTTTCATTGCATAGCACAAAGAAATGAAAAAGACACTGTGCGTCTTGTGTGGTAAGCATTTAGCTAATGGACATATAAAACAAACAGACTTGAAAGTAACTATTTTATTGCTTCATTCTGGACCATACGGATTTTGGTTCTCTTGTTATTGTTGTTTTTTTTTTTGCTGTTGTTTAAATGATGGTTAATTTGAAATGCCTGGAACTTAACCAAAATTTGGATTTGTACCAACATGAAACCTTGTATTCAAACACCCAAATTTGCTTATTCTCCTGCCAAGTAAAAGAAGTCAGACACATTAGAAGAGTCTTGAAGAAGGCAGAAAACTAAAAACAAAAAGAAAATTGTTTGCTTTTGTCAAAAAATGAAATATTGTAATGAAAAACAATAATCTCAAGATTTTTAAATTTTACTCAAATTTATATATTTATATGTGATACATCTTTAGTTAATACACAACTTAATTTAGGCTGCCTATTAAATAATGTCATTTTACTATTAGTAATATATAGTTTGTGAGGTTTTTTTTTTTTACTGGGGATCGAACTTAAGACTTCACGTTTGCCAAGCAGGTACTTACACTGCTAAGCTAAACGCCCAGCCCAATATAGATAGATTCTTAACTCAGATTTTTTATTTATGTGTGTTGTCCCACATAAAAGTAAAATGCATTCTGTTGTTATTTATAATGTATGTATTATATGCATTGCAGAAAAGACGTTGTATTTTTAATTTATCTTATTTTCTAGATCAATTGTCTATGTCATTATTTATATTAGTTTCCAAAGTCTTTTTGTTCAGTCCCAAATCTCAGCCTGACTAATGTCGGTTTTGTATTGCTAATAACTTACAATTTACTCTTTTATGAATTTTATACTATAAACTTACACAAATTTCTTTAATTGATTAATGACAATAGAGATGGTCGTTTTTGAACTCTTACAAGGTAGTTCAATACATTCAAGGTGGCTATATTTGGATTTTATGTAATTTATCATAATATAGGTACCTTTACACTTACAGAAATAATTTATTGATATACCCTTATTTTAGTTTTCTTACACCTTTTACCCAAGCCCCCACTTCTTATCTAGATATTCCTATCTTCACCAAGAGGTGAGCTAAGGTAAATCTTGATGTTTTCAGTTCTGTGCCTGTCCAGTAACATTTAGTTAATGGATAACATTGTTAAAGCAACATGATAGCATCAACCTCCTCTAGCAACATTTTAGCTGAATTAGTAAATCTTGAGTTTACTCCTATAATTTGAATCAGAATGTACACATTAAGAAGTTTTTCCAGGTCTATTTTTTTAAAGCTTATGTCTTACTAGATCTTTGATAAAAGTTGAGAGTGAAAAAAACAACAACCAACATCTTTGCCTGCAATCCCAATTACTCTGGAGTAGGCAGTAGAAAGATTGCAAATTTGAGGCTAGCTAAGACAACTTAGTTAGACCCTGTCTCAAAAGGACATGATTCTGACAAATGTGAGGTCAAAAGTTCCATCTCCAGTACCAAAAACAAAAAAAGATAAAAGAAAAAAAAGACATGATTACTTGTCACTTTTACATAATCTCTTTTTACAGCTAACATTATAATAATCTCATATGACTGTGTTAACTGAAATATATTAACTTGATCTGATTAAGCACAGCCTAGCCGATTAGCATAGCACAAATCTGTATATGTAGGTGATGACTGACACGTAGGTTAACAAATTGCAAGGGAAGGGTATACCCTGGGTGTGGGTGATGCCAAAAATTAGACTTTTCGGTTGAGCAGAGAAAGAAAGAAGAAAGAAAGAAAGAAGAAAGAAAGAAAGAAAGAAAGAAAGAAAGAAAGAAAGAAAGAAAGAAAGAAAGAAAGAAGAAAGAAAGGAAAGAAAGAAAGAAAGAAAGAAAGAAAGAAAGAAAGAAAGAAAGAAAGAAAGAAAGAAAGAAAGAAAGAAAGAATCCATTGTCTTTGGCACTGATCTCTGTTTTCTTCTGCCTTCTAGCACAGAATCACACTGGAGACCATTCTGAGATGCTCAGCCTTCAGTCTTCATCTGCTGTAGCATCCTTAATCCCTCTTACAGCTTCTCGGAAGTCATTGTGGACTGTTTTCAGTCTGGTCTCTCAGATAGCTATTTTGAACTTATTTGCCCCTGGTCTTGCAAGCCTATCTCTAAGTTCCATTTTGTAATAATACTTACATTCTATATTAAGTCTGCTTCTCTGGCTAATGCATGGCTTTTATCTTTTTTTCATTTTTTAGTAGACACAAACCAATATTCTGAAAGAACTCAAGAACACGACCTACATAGTCAAATGTGTGA
The DNA here is from genome assembly GCA_004027295.1 of Dolichotis patagonum. Lineage (NCBI taxonomy): Eukaryota > Metazoa > Chordata > Mammalia > Rodentia > Caviidae > Dolichotis > Dolichotis patagonum. The sequence goes on along the minus strand of PVJX010040045.1, from coordinate 9,218 downwards.
AATCATGCATTTCGTTTTGTTCTCCCCACCCCCACACCATTAGGAAATGATACAATTCTTCATCTTCGCTCTTGCCTGACTTGGAACGATCTTTCCAGCAGTATAAGGGGCAGCCCTCTGTCAACCTCAACTAAAATCGAGGTCGTGCTAGTGACAGAACCTGAAGACCTCAGTGCAAAATGCATGTATGGATGGTTTCTTTCAGAAATCTAATAAAAAATACCAATAACAATACTAAAATGTAAAATGTTTTTCCTTTTATCTACAGTTCTTTTCTCTCCTCTCCTTTCTCACAAATAACTTTGCCTTTTTAAGTCACTTGTTAATGTAATTTTAAGTAGATAAAAAATAAGTTTAATATCATAAATTGGTTGTTCAACATTAAATTATATAGTATCAATTATAAAAGTTATTTAAAAGCTTAACCCTCTATGCTATCACCAAAAATTACTTGAGTCATATTTCATCTCTTGGAAAGGTTCATGAATTCTGTCCTTGCTACAATTGTGACAACATTGCACAAAACTGCCTACAGTGTCCTTATTTTATTTATTAACCACTGTATTAACACTCTGTACCCATGGTTTTGAATTAAAGGAACTATGGATTCCTAGAATTCTCCTTTTCCTTCCATGTCACCATTTTTAATCACAAGTAACTGCCTGCCACAGGGAAGTAACCTGATACAGAAATGATGTAACAGCACCCTTTGGTTATTCGCATTTCTTAGAAGGTACATTTTGTGGGTTTGGAGCGATCTCTCAGTCTGAAGTTAAGAGATACCTTTAGTCAAACAGTGCTCCACTGAACTGTAAATTCAGCACCCTGACTGTATATACACTTGGAGCTTTTCCAGACTCCACTGAGCCTTGAATCCTCCTGAATCCTGAGCTCATGAAACATCCAGAACACTCTATGTGACTGCATTAACAAACAATGCAGAGACATATATTGTATATATGTCTCCAGTTTAGGTTCATCTCCTGTTTTCACAGGAGGATTGCCTTAATAAAGCTCATAAAATTATTTAAAGTTTTCTAAACAAGTCAGCAGGTCCTCACTTTGTTCCCTTATTCTGTACTACTGACCACCCACACTTAAATTAGCGCTGCAGGACGTTGGTGCAGTTTTATGTAGCATCACTTGCATCCGTAATCACAGGAAGGATCCCAGCTTGTCTGTAATCTGGGCAGAGAAAAGTGGCAGTGGTGATGCAGTTCTACAGGAAGATTTCCTTCTATGCCTCTATTTTTGTTGTTTTATGTTCCTGCATCCTCATATCTATCCGGTGTTCCTTGACCTTTTACTTTTCTTTCTCAAAATATAATATATATTTTATGTTCTTTGTAGTAAAAGAAAAAATTTCATTGTGAAGTGAAGCATAGGAAAGTTTCCTTCTTATGGAAACTATGATCAAATACACATATTTTTGGTGTCTCATGCTTGGGTTCAGGGTAACTGGTACCACAATTGCTGAGTCTCCTCCTTTCTTTGTCTTTACATGTGCCAATTCACATGGGATACTTTCTTGAGTAGGTAAATGCATTCAAGCCAAAATTTCAGCTCTAATATAATGAATTACTTTCCATTTTCCAATATGTTGCTAACATTCCTTATCTGACTGAAAATCGTCCTTCATGTTTTTCAGGGAGCATTTTTTTCTGTTGCTAAATATACTGCTGTTACTATCATTGTCATCATTATTATTATTGAAGTATAAAGCTAGTCAGAATACAGGCTCTTTTGTTTTCATAATACATCCTTGAAAATTTTCTAAAAGCCAAAAGTTAGAGAAATGGAGAATCCTTAAAGGACAAATGACTTTTAGGTTTGTATTCTAGCAGTGCATATGATCAATGATGCTTTCTCACTGTGAAAACGTATTTGTGATTTTTTTCCCACATTGGAGAACAATGCAAATAAAAATTCAGGTTAAAATAGATATCAGTTTGACTATCTTAAAGGAGGATTTTCAAAGGCATTCAGACGTTGTTTTCTTTTTTGGTGACACTGTGTAAATTGTAAATTCATGGTTTTCTTTAGCATTCCTTTTACGGAGCCTTTTTTGTTTGCTCCAATTGTCTGAAAAGACATGTGGGCTGTATACTACTTTGACTCAAGATGAATTTATGTAAAATATGAATAGAAATTACTGTTGAGAGTTATTTCAAGATCTTTTAAATTAAAATGTAATCTAAGCACTGTTTAAAACATAATGAAATTATTATCTTTGTTATAACATATTAAAGTGAACAAAAGAAGACATAGACAACCCCATAGCTTTGGTTTTACTCCTGCAATACTCTTATAATAATGAATAATGATTTGTGATGAGTATTTTTACTATAGTTTTCAAGTAGCTTTTATCATTTTCAGTTAGCACATCTGAAATCATTTCAGTTACCTCCTTATTCTTAACTACATAGTTTCAATAAGGAAATATTAAGAATATACAATAACATATTTCTTAACCAATAAGGATACCAATCTCAAAGAAGCTTTCTGTGAGTGTTTGAATATCATTTGCAGATCCACCATTTAATAAATAAAAAAACATGCAAGGTTAAGCGTAACACAGATTGATTAGGGAAGAGACGAGTCTGGAATACTATTTGGTCTCACAGTACACATTTCTTTTTTTATTTTTTAAGAGTAAAAATAATTTGTTAAGAGAAAGAAAGCTTCTGTCTAAGAGAGACAGAAGGGCTCAGAATCACATTATGTATTTTTTATGTTCTTCGAAAATCACATGTGAATGATATAATGGAAAATATTGCATTGAAGAAATTACTAAGATTATTCATTGCAAGTGTCTCCTTAATTTAACTTTATTAATGTATTGTGCAATAAGAAAATATGTTGAACTCTATTTAAGTAAGACAAACACTTCTCAATATCTGTCTATACATTTCTGTAAGACCTTAAAAGCTGTTGTGATTATTTCTTGTTTAATAACTAAGCAACCTGACATGGCATGAAGAAATATTTGGGATATCATGTCTCTTCTTGCGATGGTATTTATTGCTTACTACCGTTCATTTAATAATATGTGGTTCTATCTTATATATTGCATATTTGTGCATTTATTTTAATTGAATTTTGTCACCCAGCAGTAAGTACAAATCTCATAATTATTTTGATAGGACTCAGTCAGGTGATTTTCTTCCATACACTTAACATTTGAAATATAGTTTCTCAAATTTTTTTTCTGACAAAAACTCCTAATTTGGGTAAAGTGCAATTAATGACCTAGTTCTTCCGTGTTTCATGAATAGATTCAAATCACATAAAAGAAGGTAAATTTTTGAAATTTTTATGAGGGCAGTTCTTAGTAAATAGTCACAAATATAAAAATGTTCTACACTGAATTTAATCTGTTTAGCAGTCGTGTTAAGTATATGGCAATTACATGTGGTAGAGTTCATAATGGATAGAACTCATTTAATTTGCCAATACATGTGCACAGAAAATGTTAGCATTCGCAACATTCATTATGCTTGTATTTCTGTTTACAAATATAAAACATAAATATAATGCAAAACTGAAACAGAAACTAGTAAATCATGCTACTGAATTTAAGAAGTCTTTATATTAATCAAAAGTTTAAGAATTTTTAGCTACTCCATTGATCTTATATTTGGAATTATCTGAGACAAATTCCTAAAAAGGATTCCTTGTTTTTCTCAAAACATGTGAATTAAAACACTTTCTGAGGTATCTTTTTATTCCAACAGATTAATCCAAATTGAAAGTAAAAAATGTTCTCAGGAGAGCTCTGTGTGAGCAAATGTTTGTGTATTATAGTGAGAGACATATTGTCATTAATTCTCCTCAAAATACTCCCTCTGCCTTCCCACATGTCTATGTTATTCTTACCACTTTCTGAAGTAGCTCTGCAAGTCTTCTTTCATGAGTGTCTTTTGGTGCTCTACTGCGGTTACCTCCTTATCCTGAGTTGATTCAAAGTGGTTATCTTCCATAGACATTTTGATTTGGGAAACAATGTCAAGAATTACACAGTGTAAGACCCATTAAAGAAGGCTAACTGTTATCATGAGACTGTATCTCCTTTTAGTGGCAATATGCATCAGCATTCAATGCAACTCATAAAGACAAGGACTTCCAAACCTGCTTCAGATAGTGGCAAAAATGGCAGCATGATGTCCTTTACTATAATACACTTTTAAAATATAAACATTCACTGTGTGTTTGGATCATACTTCCCATGCTGATGCCCATGATTGTTATGATGCTGTAAGTGTTAAACTGGTTTTTTTTTGAGAAGTGTCATACTTGCTTGCAGAATCTTCATTAAACTGACTACCTACTTTGCTATTATCTCAATGTCATTTAATGTTCTATCATTAAATATATTGTAAGCACACATGAATGTATTTTTGTATTCCTTCATGTGACTTTGTGTTTCCCAATTTTAGCTCTGTATGAGAGATTGTAATGTTTTTAAACACTTAGTCTTAGGGAAAGTTTTGTTTCCATTCAAAAACTCATCTTATTCATTCTGGTAGGAACAATGATGTCCCAACATGAATGCTCTTGCAGCTAAGAAAGATTTCACAGTGATATTTATTATTTATTGTTATAATTATTATTGTTTTGTTTGTGCTGAAACAAATCAGGCATAGTAAAATAAATATGCATACAATTATTATTTTTCTCTATGCAAACTAAACTTGTTGGATAAATTACTTTGGTTAATTCTTCAACTAGCTTCCACTCTTAGAATCTGAAGAAGCAGGAATCTGCAAATCTTACTCGTTTGATTTGTACAAATGTATTTTACCTTGAGAAAATGCTAATTATAGAATTTTTTGTACATTTTGGCTTATATTTAAGCTTAAATTTCATACTAGAATTTGAACATGCAGCTTGGTAAACCTAGAAAATTATAATCTGTTCAAAATATTTTTTACAGAAACTATTTTTAATTAACTAACTTAATTATTAAGGCAGCTAATGATTAATTTAATTTAATACTTATGTGATCCTTTATTTCTTGAAACAAATTACTTGACAAGCTTTGACATTGGTTTTCTCAGTTGATGGATTTTCTAGCCAATAAACTCATAGTTCCTGAGTTGGGACAGCTCTTTCATATTAACACAGCATTTGTAGTGTTGTTAACTTTCAATTATTATTTATTTATTCATTATTGATTGATATTTTTGTATAAACCTATAACTCAGAGCCTTGTCACTGTGATTAATCCAAAGCCCCTTTTATCTCTTATTTTGAGGCAGGGTCTCACTAAGTTATCTAGGCTACACTCAGTCTTAAATCCTTGACACTTCTGCCCTAGTCTCTAACATAATAGAACAACAGGTATGTACTACTTTTAAAAATACTTTGGTTTAGAAGTTTTTTAGGATATCTAGAATTATTGTTTGTATAGCTCATTCTATAGCTTAGTAATGGTTATGGAGTATTAGTACTTTATTTTTAGTAATTTCAAAATGATCATTAAAACTGATGAGATCAGATCAGTCTAAGCACATCCCAGGATGGTACTAATGGATACAACTGTGAATACTTATTAAGAAGCTGAGTGAAATATAAAACATCAGGGTGGCTAAATACAGATTGCTGGGCTCCCAGGTCCATCAGCCTCTTCTGTTTAGCTAAGTAGCTTGACAACATTGGAAACTCTAATGACTTTTTATTTTATGAAAACTATTACAATAGTTCTTATACAAGATGTGTATATCTACTATCAAAATAACAGGACATATGCCCTACAAAAACACCACTTTACTGAGTAAGAATCCTCACAAGACCTAAAGCGTATTAAGAGATTTTTAAAGCATATTAAGAGATTATAAAGCATAGGCTTTGCTCAAAATTTTTCAAATTATTTTCTCAGTTATGCAGTAATCCATCTTTTCTAAAGTTATGAGTTCTATGTTCTACAGCTTGTTAAAATAAAACCTGGAGAACATAGAACTACCTACACAAGTACTCCCATGTATTAAGTGAATCTGGTTTCAAATCTTATCATGTTTCTAAATCGGGCTGCAATGATGACCTTTTTGACACATATTTCTTACTTGCTTTTAAAACTGAATACTAAACTTTTATTTCAAGACATTCTGTTCACCAAGCAACACATGTTATCACATTGACGATTTTCTGTTTCAGAATTGAAAAAAACAGAATATATGTATCTTCAATTGACTATAGAGAAATAAAAGTAACAATGAAACATCATTTTTTAGACCAAATGTTTTAGCTTAGGCAAAACCAAAAAAGTGATATTGTAGAAACCTACTTATATTTTTTTAAAAAATTAGATATATATGCTACCCCATACTTAAACATGATGAATTTGGGAATTTTCTAACTTTAATTATAATTTTAGTATTAGTGATTCTTTAAAGTGTCAGTAAAAAAAAATCTAATAACTTGAATAGAAACACACTCCTTACAATAAACCCTGTCAATGTGGCAATAGTGGAATTCAAATAGTAATATACATTGATTCTTATTTTTCCTTTCAGTTTTGTTGGCTATATTGCTAATGTGGTCCTGATAACCAAGAGCACAAAGGGAAAGGTGAACGTCGTTTCCTCTGAATGACGTAAGTGAGTATCTGAAACCTTCTCTGACACTTGTTAATTATTGATAATGACAGTGGTGATGAATGTGAAGATTAACTTTAGAAATGGCTAGGTCTCGAAATAAACCTCTTATATCAAGAAAATTGCTTCCACTTAATATTAATCCACATGACATTTCTCAGAATGATATCCTAATTTACTACTTTGGAGTCATTTCTTGATTTATACATAAGTTATACTATAAACATTAAGTTAAAAAACCTTTAAATTTTAGCCTAGAGCAATTACATCTTGTTTTACAAATACACTATTTATTAAGTCACTATCACTCAGCTGTGAATCTTCTATTTTATACTCTACTTCGTGATGCAGACACTAATCCTCTGCAAAATAGGTTTCTGCTTTGCAAGCTGAAACCAGCTACACATTGACAACAGAAGCTTCTTAGGAGAGACTGTTAGGCAGGCTTAGGAAGAGGAGACATGTACCTTCCTGTTGGGTTAGGGCTGATAATTATTCCAGCTATTATCATTGCATAACAAACCATCTCATATAAAATATAATAGCATAAAAGAACCATTTTATAGGTCATAAATCTACATCAGAAATTCAGTTAGATGAGACAGACTTCCCTGGAGGCTCTCTGAACAAAAGCAGGCAGATTTTGGCTAAGATTTCAGTCAACTCATCATCCCAGGGCATAACAAGGCAGTCATTCAGGCTGACTCAGGACCATTGCTGGCTGGAAGGCTGGCTGTCAGCTATGAGCTCAACTGAACGACCTATCGTCATGGAATAGGAGACTTCTCCATTGTGGCGGTTTTCATCTCTGCCCTTTTTGTCTATGTGTATGGCAGGAAGTAATAAGGACTGAACCTGGGTCCTTCACATTGACCCAGGCTTAGTTAGCTTAGTTTTAAGTTTGAAAGGTCTTGGAAATTGCTGATTCCAATTCTGTTACCACAGCCTCCCCAGTCCTGAGATTAGCTGGGATTACAGGTGTTCACCAACTAGGTACTTCTCAAATAGCACATGACTTCCAACAAGTGCTTTAAAACCCAGAAAAAAGGAGAATTTCAGACCAATTCTGCGAAATTAATTAACATCACTAATGAGGCACACTCTGGTCTATACAATGGAAAGAAGATGATACGGGTCCCCCAGATCTACAGGAAGAGCACACCAGAAGTCTGGGTGCCAAGACCGTGAGGCCCATGCTTCAGTAAGGATAGAGACACAGGACTTCATAGATCCAAATTCACAGTTCTTAGGCCCCCTTTTCAAGATTCAGTATGTTTATAATGCTAACATTCTGATTCTCTGTCCAAAGGTATATCTTTGATTGTTATATGCATTTAAGTCACCTGAGTAAAATTTAATTTGTAGATGACACTTCATATTAAATTTTTTGTTAAAAATAAATATGATTTTTGCCTTTTGATTTTACAGGGTGATAAATGGAAAATTGGTGTACAAAGACAATTGGATACTGGCAAAGCTAAGGATGTATTTCAAATTTCTTCTGAAGAGTTTAGTAGTATCTGAATATATTGATATTTTAAAGGAAAATTTACTTCATTTTATTTGATTTCTGGCATTTGGCCAGGTACCTATTGCTCCACTGTTTTTTCTATGTTTAAATTTCCTGAAAAAGGCTTGATGCTAATGTTGTTATACATTAAAGTTAAATGTGAAATATTGTGATAGCTAAAATATCAAAGCATGTTTGAAAGTTAATAAAAATTCATTTCCTTTAATAATTCACCACAAGATATTCTGGGGTAAGAATTTATCTGGATAAAAATTTTCTCTGTGATTGCATAAATTTTTTGTCATTTTGTTGGATAAAGAATATTCATTTAATATATGATACATATGTGTATATAAAATTTAATTTGTGACAATGCCATGAAAAATGCACATTAATACACACCATGCACATTACTACCTTTATAAAATAAGCGGTTAAAACTCTATTGTTTGATTTTCTTCAAATTTTGCCTAAGAAAGAATGCCTCTTTTTTCTTAATTTAAGTTTTATTCATTCCTTGACATACCACAAACCACAGTCTCTTCCAAACCTAAGGATAAAAAAATGTCCTTCTGATCAGACATTTCCATGTTTTTAACTCTGTTTTCTTTCATAGTTAAGCACTGTTGGTACACATTTCTCTTCAAGTAAATACTTTCCATTCACTTAAATTCATCTTCTGAAATTTATCAATTTGCCTCACTAATAACATCACAGTTAATTTATCTAAAGGTAAAAAATTATATGAACAGTTGATTTTCTTTTTCTCTGTTATGAGACAATTAATTAACTTATGATGAGCTTGGAAAATGTTACATATTCTAACAACTATGAAAAATACAAGAAACTAAGAGACAAAATACAAGAATCCTGGATTTTTACAACAGATACTCAGCAACACTGGATAAGTCTAAGATAAGATATATCTTAAAACTTAGAAATGTTGGGCCACAGAAAAGCCTATAAATGTAAGAATTATGATTGTATTCACCACAAATCAATATTTACTTCTGAAAAACTATCCCTTCCTTTACTTGTTTTTGAAGAAATCACTAAAATTGTGTAAGAGTTTGGCTTACACAGTTAGCTTACATCACAATATAATACTATTTGAT
>PVJX010040044.1:0-15407 GCA_004027295.1 Dolichotis patagonum | reverse complement strand
TGCAAGACCCTAAATTCAATTCCAAGCACAGGAGAGAGTGTACACTCTAACTTTGTTTCTTTTTCCATACACCAGTATGGATCATGGGGTTGTAAAATTTTCCTTGCTTTATACTTCATAAAGAAGGAATATTGGTTTCCAGCCCTTCATGGAGGTGTTTATGTTAGCAGCTAAGCAAGGTGACATGACAGAGACAACTTTAACAGCAAACTGTCATTTTTTTGAGAGTGGGAGGCTATTTTTGCAGGTGAAGGGCACTGCTACAACCCTAAAAGACTGTAACACACCTTAAAGGTTTTGTTTTTGTTTCAACTAAAACTTTTTGGAGAAAACTCTGAAGAACCAGCAAAGGTCACTGAACCATTCTAACACATTCTTTTAGGTGACCTAGAGTAAACACGACTCATATATGGAACTGATCATGCCCAAAAGTGTTCATCTCAGCCATTTTTCCTTTTTAAACATGTGACCTATGACTTTAAGTATGCTTAAAAATGTGTCCAATATCTTTCTTTTCTATACATATGAGCTATAATCTTAAACTGAGCATTTCCTGAAATGTATCTGCCATCTTTCTTTTCTGAACATGTGAGCTATAATCCTAAATACAGCATGCTCAGAAACGCATACTGTGTATTTAGCACTGTTCAGGAATGTACCTTCCCCTGTAAGTGCTTTCCTATATGAATAAATATAATCTCCCTAATAAAATCATGCATTCTCCGTTCAGATAGAGCACCGTTTTACAAAATCTGAGTGCTCGTCTTAACTGCTGTAATAAATCTTTTTCCATTTTTTTTTTAATCTCATTGTACTTTACAGTTTCATATTTAGCAAGATGTGAATCTGGTTAAAGTCAACTTTCTGTTACAGAGGTTTTCACGGGCTTTTTGGAAACTCATATCCCCAGTGGGCATCTCAACTATATAATGGGATCACTACTTTTCCCGTGGCAAGGCACTCCTCGGTTTCCATCCCAGCGGCATACCCCACAGCCAGTTCCTGGTGAAGTTCCCTACCCTAATTAAAGGACCCCAGGTGAATATTTCCATTCTATATTCCCCAGTCTTGGGGATCTATGTGGTACCTTTGTCACAACAGCGGTGGAGGATACAGCTACTCCCTGGAAACTCTGTTTATGCTCCAGGTCTTACAGGACTCATCAGCTTCCTAATGTAGAGTTGGGTACTAGGCAACTGTGCTCACATAACTACAGGAAAATCACACTGTACTGTCTCAGCAGCGTCAGTGAAGGATCTACCAGTTGGCATACAGATGTTAAGACTGAACAAAGCATCTTCTTCCCAAATTCCTTCTTTACATTCATCCTTTTTAAAGTTATGTGAAATTACGTAATTATGTGAATTACATAATTAGTTTTGGCTAAAGTTCTTGACAATCTGTAGATTGGTCTGATAATGCACTTTTGCAAGGATACCAATGGCAAAACATTTCCTCAGCTGAGACACAGAGAGAACTGCACACCCCAGACAGACAAAGGTGACACTAACAAGCGATTTCTCTGAGATAGTGAAATAGTGCCTACGGAGTCCCCAAAATTAATAAGTGAGAACAGGGACTTCAGGGGTTCTTGGAAATCTTGCAATGTGAAGATTAGAGCAATAAGCCAATAAACATTAGTTATTATTTTCAATACTTTAATTAATATCCAATGGCTGGCACAGTCTATGTAAATTCAGTTTAACCAAATATACTGATAATTATTTTTATTTAAGATAAAAAAGACAAAAAAGAAAAATGCAAAGCAAAAGAGATAAATAACAAACCCAACACAATAACAATATATGTTTACAAAACAAGATAGGAATTTAACAATGGTTGTAATATTGCATATTGTTACCTTCAAAACGGTTGCATAGAATAACAGATATAGACATGTAAAATTGATCTAATCATATGAATATTAACTGTTCTTTTTCAACAGCTAATACAATTAGTAGTATAGTCATTTTAGCTATCTATCTATATATATATTTACATATACACACACACAAATTTATGTCTTTTTCTTTTCTTATCTCCTTTCTTGATCCCAATTACTTTTCCTCTTTGAGCAGTTAATTACCCATACACAGTATTTATACTTTTTCAGTTTCTTACACTAGGGAGACAATATGGTATTTACACATTGGAGCTTGATTTATTTCACTAATGAGTATGGTCTCAAGTCACATCCATTTACTTATAAAAGTCTTAATGCAATCTTTCTTTACAGCTGAGTAGTACTCCATTGTATAAAAATACCACATCTTTTTTTATCCATTCCTTGATTGATGGGCACTTGGAGTTGTTTTCACGATTTGGCTATTACAAATTGTGTTGTTATAAACATGAGTGCACATATATCACTATGGTATGACGTTTTCAATTATTCTGACAAAATGCCCAGAAGTGGGATAGCTGAATCAAATGGAATCTCTAATCCTAGCTTTTGTAGGAACTTTCACACTGATTTCCACAGTGGCTGCACCAGCCTACACTCCGACCAACAGTGGAGAAGAGTTCCTTTTACCCCCACAGCCTGACCAGTATTTGTTATTGGTTGACTTCTTGATCTTGGCCATTCTTTCTGGGGTGAGATGGAATCTCAGTGTTGTTTTGTGTTTCCCGAACAATCACTGATGTTGAGCATTTCTTCATATATTTATTTGCCATTTGTATTTCTTCAGCTGAGAAGTGAGTATTCATCTTGGATTCCTGTTTTTGGATTGGGTCCTTGAATTTTGGGGGGCTGATTTTTTAAAATTCTTTTTATGTTCTAGATAGAAGTCCTTTTCTGACGGGCAGTTGGCTAAGATATTTTCCCAATTTGTGGGTTTTCTTTTTACTCTGTTAGAGTTTTCTTTTAATATGTAAAAACTTTTTAATAAGGTGAGATCCCAGTTGTTGACTCTGGGAAGTATTTCCCATGCAGTTTGATTTTTGTTCATAAACTCCCTGCCTACTTCTGAATTGTCAAGATTTCTACCTACTTTGTCTTCTAGCAGATTTAGTGTTTCTGTTTTAATGTTTAGATCTCTGATCCATTTTGACTTTAGTTTAGCGCACAGTGATAGACATGGATCTAGTTTTAGCTTTTGGCATATGGAAAGCCAGTTTTTCCAGTACCATTTATTAAAAAGGCTATCTTTCTTCCCAGTATACATGTTTGGCCCCTTAGTCAAAGATAAGGTGGCTGAGTGTGTTTGTAGTTGTGGCTATATCTTCTAATCTATTCCACTGATCTTTAGATCTGTTTTTATTCCAGTACCATGCTGATTTTATCGCAGCAGCTTTGTAATATAATTTCAAGTCAGGGATTGTAGTATCTCCTGCCTTACCTTTGTTGCCCTGAATTGTCTTTGCTATTCTACGTCTCATCTGGTTCCAGAAAAATTTTAGAGAAGATTTCTCTAGATCTGTGAGCTACACAAATGGTATTTTGATTGCAACTGCATTAAATCTGTAACATAATTTTGAGAGAATGACCGTTTTCACAGTGTTTGTTCTTCCTATCCATGAACAGGGAATGCCTTCCCATTTTCTGAAATCCTCTTCAATTTCTTCTTTCAAAGTAATGTAATTTTCACTATATAGATCTTTCACTTTCTTTGTTAGATTGATTCCTAAGTATTTCATTTTTTTGGATGCTATAGTGAAAGGTGTGGTTTCCCTTATTTCTCTCTTAGTGAGTTTACTGTTTATGTACAAGAATGCTATTGATTTTTTGAGTGCTGACCTTGTATCCAGCTACATTATTAAGTTTGGTTATTACGTCTAGAAGTCTTTCAATAGCATTTTGAGGGTCTTCTATGTAAAGTATCATATCATCTACAAATAATGATAATTTAACTTCTTCCATTCCTATCTTTATTCCTTTTACTTCTCTCTCCTGTCTAATTGCTCTGGCTAATGTTTCCAGAACTATATTGGAGTGGTGATAATGGACATCCTTGTTTTGTTCCAATTTTAGGTTGAAAGTTTTCAGTATTTGTCCATTTATTAAGATGCTGGCTGTTGGTTATCATATATGGTTTTTATCAGATTGAGGTGAAGACCATCTATTCCAATTTTCTACAGGGTTTTTATCATGAATGAGTACTGTATTTTGTCAAAAGCTTTTCTGCATCTATTGAGATGATCATGTGATTCTTGTCCTTGGCTCTGTTGATACAGTGCATTACATTTATTGTCTTGCATATGTTGAACTACCCTTGCATTCCTGGGATGAATCTCACTTGACCATGGTATATAATCTTCTTCATGACTTATTGAATTCTATTTGACAGTATTTTGTTGAGGAGTTTTACATCTATGTTCATTGGAGAGACTGGCCTGTAATTTTCTTTTTTGGCTAGGTCTTTCTCTGATTTTGGTATTAGGGTAATACTTGCTTCCAGGAATGAATTGAGGAGACTTGCTTCCCTTTCTATTTCACTGAAGAGTTTGAGGAGTGTTGGCATTAAGTCTTCCCTAAATTTCTGATAGAATTCAGTAGTGAATCCATCAGGACCTGGGCTTTTCTTTACTGGTAAGGTTCTAATTAAATTTTCAATTTCATTAACTGACATTGAGTTATTCATTAGTTTTACATCTTCTTGATTCAGCTTTGGTGTTCCTATGTTTCTAGGAATCTGTCCATTTCTTCTGTGTTATTGAACCTGTAAGAGTAAAGGTTTTAGAAGTAGGTATTGATGATCTTCTGTATTTGCACAGGGTCTATAGTGATTTCACTGTTTTGATTTCTTTTTTTTTTTTTTTTTTTTGGTACTGGGGATCAAACTCATGACCATGTGCTTGCAAGGCAGGCACTTATGCCACTGAGCTAAATCCCCAGCCCTGTTTTGATTTCTTATTATGTGGATTTGAGTTTTTTCTTTCCTCTTTTGGATAAGGTTAGCTAGGGGTTTATAAATTTGATTTATTCTTTCAAAGAACCAATTCTTCAATTCATTAATTCTTTGGATTATTTTCTTAGTTTCAATTGCATTAATTTCTGCCCTGATCTTTATAATTTCCTCCCTTCTTTTGGCTTTGGGCTTGACTTGTTCTTCTTTTTCTAGAAGTTTGAGATGCAGCATTAGGTTGTGTTCATCCCATTTTCCTTATGTGGGAGTTTACTGCTATAAAGTTTCCACTGAGAACTGCTTTCATTGTGAAACACAGATTCCAGTAATTTGTATTTGCATTTTTGTACCATTGTAGATATTGTTTATTCTTTAATTTCTTCTGAGACCCATTGGCTGTTTAGGAGAGTGTTACTTAATTTCTATATGTTTATGGGGTTCTTGTGGGGGGTTTTTGCCATTAATTTCCAATTTTATTGCACGATGGTCAGATAATATGCATGCAATTCTTTCAATTCCTTTGCATTTACTTAAGCATGTTCTGTGGGCTAGTATGTGATCTATTTTAGAGAATGACCCATGTGCAACTGAGAAGAATGTGTATTCTGATGTTGTTGGGTAGAACACTCAGCACACATCAATTAGGTCCATTTGTTCACAAGTTTGATTCAGCTCTGTTATTTCTTTGCTGATTTTTTGTTTAGTTGATCTGATTCTTGGGGTGTTAAGGTCCCCATTATAACCGTATTATTGTTTATTTGATTTTTCATGTATAATGACAATTCTTAATTTTGTTCATTGATGAATGACTCAAGTTATCCAAAGCTATACTTATTTGGTCCTTCAATATATAAAGTGATTCAGTATATAATTACCAATTATTTTTCTAATGATACTTTCCCTAGGATAATATTAAAGTTAATTTATAGCTCAAATTGATAGATAGATGAGTAAAGAGGTAGGAAGTATCTTTAGAGATATCCTGAGTTGCAGGGGTCAGTCTAGCATTTAAAAGCCAAACTACAAAAAGGAGAACATATACATTCAATCACCATCTGATTCATACATTTCCCCAATTATAGCATATATTTCCACACCAAGCCATAATGTTATCTTTAAATGCGTTACACAGAAATCATAAAACCCTAAAATAAATATTCAGTGTCTTCTTCAGTGTAACACTCTTTCAAGAGATGTGATGGGAAACAGAAAGCAAAAAAAAAAAAAGGCATTTCATAGGCTACAATAAAGAGGAATTTATCCAGCATGTGGAGTCATGAACCTTCTAAGGTACAGGTCAAAAACTTTAGGGAAGTGAAACACTTGACAGCAGCAGTCTCTCACCCACCACATGGTTTTCTTCATCCCACTATGTGCACAGCTCTCTAGCAATGATGAGCATTTCCAAATAAACACAAAACACTGTGTTTTCAAAAATAGCTGCCTACACTGGAGACCCAAAACACTGCATGCTCACTGTAAGCAGATGACCACACAAGTTGGACCTAATAAAGGTTATAGCAAAACAATGGAAAACAGAAGAAATCTAGGAGTGGCACTTTCAAAGAGATTTAAAGAGCAAGGTGGATCATAAGAGACAACACATCCTCATTTCATCACGCAGAAAGGGCCATACAAGCAGCCAGCACTCCATCAAAGGAGAGAAACATCTACTCATGTTTTCTCTACCTTAAAGTGACACAAGCCAGACACTCAAGACTCAAATATTCTTTACATATAAACTAGGCATTAAAGGCATGATAAAAGCACTTTTTCTAGTGGAATAAAAATTTTGTTGTTTTTGTTTGTGTAACTATATTGAAGGAAACTAAATGCTATCACCTTTAAATGTTTTCAATATAGTAACTGAGAAATTTTCAATTGTTCTATGAAATTAAATTACTGTTACATTAACTCTTTATCCTGTCAAATGGAAATGGGCTTTTCTAAAAAAAAAAAAAAAGAAATTAACAGAAACAATATCTACCTGGATTAGAAACAGAGAATAAGCTATTCAGAGCATAAAGTGGTAAAACAGTATCATTTGAAGCCTTAATTACTACATGAGAGTAGGTAGTGAATTAAGTAAAGGTACATATTATAATTTCCCAGGATTTATTTCAGCTTTTGTCAATAACAATGATGCTGTAAAATCTTTCCACCAAGTATTTCCATTATCATTACTATTAGAGTTACAATGTCATTTCATTGCAATATATCCAAATGCACCAAGAACATTCCATTGTTACTTATTAGTTTATTTATGCAACTATTCACTCTAATAATTATTGAGGCTGGCTACACTATGCATTAAGGTTTTCTGAGAGGTACCACTTCAAGTTACCTATACCCTAAAAAAAAGACAAACAAGGAAGCTATGAATGCAAGGAAGGAAGGGGGGAGGAGGAAAAGAAAATGTGCAGTGAATAAGTAACAGATTATTCAAAACTTATTTGTCAAATTTTTCATGAACAAAAATTTATATGTAATTCATGGAGTAGGAAGAAAATTATTAAATCTCAAATACAGAATGGACTTAAGAGTATTAATTCCAAGATTAAATCTCTTGACTCTGGTGAAATAGAGTTGATTAGTGACTCTTACCTACAATAATGTAAGCCCTACACTGTATTCTTTTCTTTTTTCCTGCACTAGGCAGAATTTCTCCATTTAAGAAGATTTTAACGGAAGTCACCATCGTATGTGCAACTTGTTACTGAATTCATACGCTTCACAGATCCACATTCAGGATTCTAGCAGAGCAGCTACAGCAACATTCTCTATTCACTGACCCTCTGAAATGTTAACCATTTTTCTGTCCCTTCTTTCCCACTTCTAAACTGTGTCTCTTAACCCTTCTGGTCACCCCCTTCTAGAGGAAAGGACTTAAGTCATTAGTAATCTGTGAGTAAAAAACAATGAGGGCAACTTTAAACGAAGCATCATTAAATTTTAACTGGAAAGTTTGTCTACTTACACTAGACTTGAGGACATGGTCAGCTATCCCAAAAATAAGAGGACATATTATGGTAATCATCCCTAATTTTCCTATCAACTTAATCTGAAGCCTTGTATAACTTACACTGTCTTATTATGACTGATCTTATTTGAATCTGGTTTGTTAGATTGCTACTTTGCATTGACTGATTTTATTTAAATCTGTTATGATTGATAGCATCAAGTCTAAGAGTATAGGCAACTACACTGAAGATGACAAGATTCACTAAGATACCCACTCTGGTTTGATTATTACTTGCTTTTGAAGTTTTATAATGTCTCCAATGCTTCGTTTTTTATTAATGTTGTTATATACTGCTGAGACATCATGGTAACCATTGTAGATCACCTTGTATTGCAGTTATATATGACTTTTTTGCTTCATGCTTTTCTAGGAATTGCTTTATCTTGCTTTGTTTTGTTTTTACCTCTAATACAGAAAGGATAGATATACATGTAGAGACTCATGCAGGTGTAGAGCTTATAAACAGTTTACGAGAACCAACTATATAACACATGTTGAAATGAACAACTACTTTGAAGAAAAAGAGACACTACAGTACCCAGTGCTGATTCCATAATGTCATGATGTGAAATCCAGCAAAACTATCACTCTTTGTTCAAAGTGATTTTAGCTTGCTTTATCTTGTTTAAGTTCAACACACATGAAGGTATGGACAGCTGTTTTTAGGAGAATGAGAGACACTATGACAGCCATTCTTGGCTTCCCTAATGTCTGGTCTTGAAGACCTGAAATGCCCTCCTCATCCTGCTCAGATCAATTCCATACTATGTTGTTTCATATGAATTCCCTGTATGTGATAATATGGACAACTATTTGGAAGAAAACAAGAGTCAATATGATAGAGAGTGAATATCTCCGATCGTCCAGTTTTGAAATTTTTGTCTCTTACATTGCTTTCTTGTGATACACTTTGTTCTGTTTTGTTGTGTTTAATTTTACCCTTTTGATATAATTGCATGTATATTTGAGTGGGTAAGATGGATGACCATATTGCTGTTTTTGTCAGATTGTGGAGCAGAACTGTTAACAGTCTCACTGTTTGAATGTCTACTTTACATGTTTTACCTTTGTAATCTGAACAACTATTTCCAACAAGTCAGTATGTAATTTGTCAAGTAATAATTTGTTAGGGTTTTTTTTTGTTGTTCTTTTCCTTTTTTCCTTGGAATTCTGTATTGTTGCTACCCTTTATTCTGGTTTTTTTCTTTCCTCTTTAAATAAAATTTTTAAAAAATTTTACTGGAAAAAGAGGCCAAGCGCAGACCACACAATCTATTTAAGCATGTGCAGAAAAGATGTGGTGCCCTAACTACTGAACAGTGAGTGACTCTATGCTACTCTGGGAAATTTCTCACAGATAAACATTCCTGCAGCTCCACTTCCAAAGGCTTAGTGCTCACCGCCCTGCCTGTGGGTGGGGAATACACATATGCATCCCTTCTACTTAGTCTGCAGAAGCACAAACATTGTCTTAATTATAACATACTGGCTCTAATAAACATGTGGTTACATTCGTGGCCCAATGAGGGTCTTATTTTTTGCAATGCTTTACTTGATTATTTTATTATGTTTGAGATTATGTCAAAATAGCATATTCTAATCAAATATTCTCAATAATGATGTAACTTTTCAATTTAGGTGTGGCTGGTTTTGACCAACGATTTCACTATAGGACTAAAGGCAGAGCTTCTCGAAAGACGTCAGCATATATAAGCACAAAAATAAATAAATATTTAAAAGAGGTCATATCTGGTATTCTAGCAACCTTGGTATTTTATATTGACATTCTGCCATATTGATGAGTGATGGGTTAATAAAACAGAGGCTTTTTCCAGTTAGAAAACTACCTCAAACTTCACTGGTTGTTGCTTAGCTCCAAATCTTGCAGAACACTCCAAAGACAATATTCCCTCTAGTAATACCACTAGCTGATGAAACTGGTGATTTGGATGTTTTGGCCAATTAAGACACTAGGGAATTACAAGCCTCAACCAGACAGAGCCTCTGTAATACAAAGCTGAACCATATGTGGTGTTGGTTTCTCAATCACATAAATTTGGTGGAAGGAAGCCAAGTGAGAAGAAAATCTATTGTCATACAGATTCCTACACTAGCTATAGTTACTAAGACAGCTCTGAAACAGTGCTTTCCAGAGGAGGCGCACCATCAACCGGAGCAAGAGCGGTCTCACCATCAAATTACACACGCTCAAAGAAAAGCAGGTAGACTAAAAGAGGGAACTCTGCAAGCCGTCTCTCAGGGTGAAAGAGCAGGTGTCTTATGGCAAAACAAAGCAAATAAATAAAGCACACTGTGCTCCTAAACCTAAAATGAGTATGCTAGTTCTTACTTCTTTTTTCATAAAAAGGGTTTCAGTGTGAATCAACCTACTGTCTGGAATTCTGACATTTTATTTCTAAATTTTACTTGACATAGTAATGTTTTCTGAGAAGAAAAACAGAGCTTTGAGAGAGTAACATAAAGGGGGAAGGTTAAGTAGACAAAACAGAGCTGGAAAACTGGTGCTTCTTTCTATGGGTATTACTCTCATGACTGTGTGACTGTCACTTTTCTTTTTGCCGGGCTCCTTAATCACGTGAAAGCACTAGCAAGCATTCTACTTCTAAAGTTACACTCAACTCTCTTTTGGTTAACAAAGCTCTGATTTCTGTTTGTTTATTTGTTTTTGTTTTTTGTTTTTTGACACGGGGTCTCGCTGTGTAGTCCAGGCTGTCCCTGAACTACGTAGCTCAAGCTGGCCTGGAACTCACAGCAATCCTCCTGCCTCAGCCTCCTGAGTGCTGGGATTACATGCTTAAGAAACCACGTCCAGCAGCAGTTTTTTGTACCACAGGCTATTAAAGAAGAATAAATGTGTTTATTCATTTTATAGGTTAGTTTCTGTTGCTACTCAATTATGTAAAGATGTCCCACGTTTTATTCCTAAGTAATTACTTGTGTGAACTATAAAACTTCCCATTCTGTTAGAAGAAAGAGTAAGAAGCCAGCTCTGCACACAGCAAAATGAGATCACACAGTCCCTGTGGGCATAGAGCAAAGCTCTCTATGGCAGAAGATCACTCCTCTGGAAATCTTAGATTAAATCACCTCTTACAATACCAGTTTATATACAGTGTAGAAATAATTCACTAACCCCGACAATGGTTGAGGAAATTGAAGAACTATAGTTTTCAGAAGGAAACCTGGTAGAACACCCAATTTACTAAAGTTTTCTACATGAAAAGGAATGGAACTATAGAAAATGACCCTAAAATAGAAACTATTATTATTATCGTTGTTGTTTTTGCTACAGAAACCCAAACTTGAAACATCCGCCTATTGCTGGCCCTTATAATTCAGTACTGACTCAAAAGAATTTCTCATCAGCGCGTCAATGACAGAAAAATAGTATTTGAGAAATAGTCAACCACCAAAAATTCTTCTTTTAAAGACATGGCCTAAAAAACTTGCATAATCAGTGTCAACTAAAACTATGCTCTAAGGAAATTAAAATTATTTGCTGGAGCCAAGTATTAAAAAAAAGTAGTGAACTATCTGAGCAAGTACTGAACTAAAAACTGTCAACCCAAAGAGCATTAAATGCCACCCAACCAAGTTCTTCGTCTTACCCAGTGGCCCTGTGAGAGGGTTCCCTGTAGGCATTTAGGGAAACACCGCCACACGGACTCAGGTTTTACTCAGGTATTTATCTGTATTCCAAGGACAGGTTATTGGGTATTACTTATCAGCAGTAATACTGAATCTAGATAAAGAAAGGTGCAATTCCTGCACTGGATATTATTTAATTCTACAGTGATTCGGAATAAGGCCATCATTTACAGTGAAGAAATGTGGTTTTAATTAAAGTGAAATAAGAATGAATATACAAACACATTACTCAACATGTTTCAGCTGTCATAATAGTATGGCTTCGAAGGCACTAGAAGGAAAAGGAATGCAAACAGATAGAAGAGAACATACAGGAAGGAGACATAGGAAGGAAAGAAAGTAAGAGTGAAAAGTTAACTGAGTTAAGACAACAGAAGAACATTTCTATTGTTCTTTTTGTTTTC
Source organism: Dolichotis patagonum (assembly GCA_004027295.1). Lineage (NCBI taxonomy): Eukaryota > Metazoa > Chordata > Mammalia > Rodentia > Caviidae > Dolichotis > Dolichotis patagonum. The sequence continues at coordinate 3,465 of PVJX010040044.1, read as the reverse complement.
CTTCTATCTAATAAAAAGCTTTAAGACACCTTTTTACAACTTTTTACTTTTTTGATAGGACAGTGGGATGATTCATTTGAAAAGCCATCAAATCAGCAATCTCTGCCCCCACCCTCTCCTTCTATCCCTCCTCCCCCAGCAGCTTGCCAGCGTTCAACACTTGAAGATCTGGAATCTTAACTGTCTTCTGTCTAAAGCAGAGAAAGGGCATTTCTGAATCATGTAACAATGCATCTTATCTCTGGCCACACTTTGCCAATCTCCCAACTCACCCTCACTACTTCTTTGGAAGGCAAATGGCTTTCTTAGGTCTTGGGCTTATACTATACCTTCCATTTAAAGGACTGAGAATCTACCTGCATCAAACCCAAATGTCATTTTTCAAACCCAAATCTTACCCATTGCCGGTTATCATAAGGTCTAGTTACTCTATCCATATCTATTTCTCTCCACTAAATGCTTCAAGTATAAATCAGGCTTTTTCAGGTAACCAGAACGTAAGTCTTACTGCAACAGTAAGTCAGACTCTTTTCTCACATCTCCCAAAAGGGTAGGAAAAGGGAGTACTTAATAACAACAACAGTGATAATTAAAATAAAAAACAAAACTTACTGACACCTAATAGAACAACAGTCTTCTCCCAAACGACAGCCAGTCTTTGGTTTTGTTCCTGGGAATGCTAAAGTAAATTTTATTTTTGCAATAGACCAATACTGAAATTAACAGTTAACATTCACATGAAAAGAAGGAAAATGATATTACAAAAGTAATAAATTAATCACTTATATTACTGAAAAGAAGCCATACTGTGTTCTAAATTCCAAGCGTTTACATGAAGTATGTGCACATGTGTACACATATGTGAGTACATGTGCACATACATGTAGTATATTATTATGGATGTAGATGGAGTAAACATATCAAAATACTACTTTGCAACATCATAAATTTGAGCACAAACTGATCTATTAGCTATCATAAACTTCATTTAATAATGTTGTCTATCTTTTTAAAGGATCACTTCAACTCGCGTTCCTTTATTCATTTTAAAGCCTCTTTAAAATTTTCTACAGAAAAGCATCTGTCAGTAACTTTCCAAATGACAACAAACAACATTCAAAATTCCCTGTATTAATGAGAAAAAGGTTCTTCAATTTATTTCACTTAGCAAATAGGAAAGTAGGCAATGTGACCATGGCAGGCTCCATGGCTAGTTCAGCGATCATTTGCTTTTTGGTTAACCCTATCTTAACTCCCCCCCTGGAAATTATCAAATATCCTGAGGAACAGCCCTAAAGAAGGTATGAAAGGGGTATCAGACAGACAGTAGATAGACCTTTGAAATTAGGGAAAGAAAGTACAGTCACACTTGTTGATAATTCACAGGAGTTGCCTGAGACCACTGATATAAATGTGAAACAAGACTTTATTACAACTTTTATTATCTTTTCATATTTATAAATGCCCATTATTTAAACCCCACAAGGATCCTACTCTTACAATCCTTATATTACTAACAGAAAAAATGAAGCATAGGAAAGTTAAATGATGTACCCACTGTCAGTCACATGGTTAATGAGAGACAGATATAGCACCCATTAATTTTAGATTCTATGCTGTGACTCGCTTTGTATTATGTTATCTCTTCTAAAATACCCTAAGCTAAGCTTGACACATTCTCTCCACGTGCTCTGATACCCTCATTGACGGTCATCTCAAGCCATATCTACTCTTCACCTCACCTTAACTTTTATGCTTACCAATCCTTTACCTTCAGACAATCACGTGTTACCCCTGCCAATTTTATTTCAACTCACCACATGTACATCTCTTTTTCATCTCCACTAGTAACATGACCATTTGAGGACCTATTATTTCTTCTCTGCTTTACCACAATAGCCTTACAACTAAATAACCAGGGTCTGATCATTTATGAGTATCAGTATATATTCATCCAAGCAGGTCCCTTGTGTAATTAAGAATTTAATCCTGATGCTGAGAAAAGGACAAAACAATTCCTTGACTCTGATAAAAGAACCAGGAAATACTCATTGAAGCTCTGCTGTTTGGTGAAGTGTGTCCCAACTCTTCACCTTGGCATGAATATCTCCCCTCTATTCCTTTATGTGAACCACTTCTTTCCTACTAAAGCGATCCATGATTTCACATCGCCTTATGTTTGTGTATGTCTTCTTTCCTTTCAGAACACCATCTCCACCACCTCTAGTTTGGCTGAAATTCTGTCTAGGCTCAACTTTCTTAGATACCTCCAAACATACAACAGTGTCCTAGGGGGGAAAAGGTGGGGTGGTGGGGGAGAAACCAGAAAGAAACAATCAGTATGCTTTCTTGCATTTCCTGTCTACAAACAAGTTCTGTCTTGTATAAGCACAAACATTTGTCCATTTGGATAAATATATTCTCTCATACCCTAAAAACAACCAGTTCAGCTAGCTAATTCTTCTTCCAAATACTTTCCTTTATTCCCTTAGGTATTTCTCTCCTCTCCCTTTCTCTTCTGTTGTTGCTGACATCTATCATTAAGACCTGACGCAGTACTATCTTCTCCACAAAGCTTTTCCAAATCTTTCAACTGGAAATATTCCTCCCTTCCTTGAACATCTGTAACACTTCACCTCACGCTGCTTCTAGGGTTTGTTCCTCAGGTCCCATATTACTGTTGTAATTTATATATACCCCACCAATAATTCAGCATGTTAAGAGGAGATTCTTGTCTTACTTATTTCCTATGATACCTAACATAGCACAGAGGTCATCAGATATGCATAAGCAAGGAAGCTAACAAAATTAAAGGTGAACAAGAGAACCTCAGAGGCAGAAGGACATTAAGGGTTCGACAAGTAGGCACTCCTACTTCCTTCCTCTGTGGTCTCACCACGGCAAATTTATCCCAAGGCTACAGGAGTCAATATAAGCATCTTGTAATGTATAGAATTATTGCTTTGTGAAAGCGATGATTGAGAAGAAATGAAAGGTCTTGGCCTGTCGGTCTGGACGTTGATGACATTCTGACAGAAAGACTGTCAGCGTATAAGTTTGGTTCCATAAACTATCAATATCCTGTTCACTGAAAAATCTTCAGGCAATGTCTGGTAAATTCACTGGGGGTAGAAAAAACTGAAAAAGCAGACCCTGTGAGGCTTACAGTTCCATTTCTGGATTCTCAGTTCTGCTAGGTAAAAACATTAAAACAAACAGCTCTGAAATTTTTTTATGTACAAACTCAGAATCATAGAATTTATTGTATACAAGGGCTCTGGAGATTAAATGAGCATATACAGGTCAGACATTTACAGTGCTTGTCAACACATAAAGGAGGTTAAAAATATTTATTATCATAGAAAATATTAAAAACTATGTTATTCGCTTTAAGGAACTTCTCAAGTTGTCGAAGATTGTATTTGCACAAATATTTCATCTGAATTGAACTCAGTAACCATTTGC
>PVJX010040043.1:0-15421 GCA_004027295.1 Dolichotis patagonum | reverse complement strand
CTGATCTACTCTGCCTGTGTTTCTCTCTGTTAGTATTTCGAGGCCCTCTATACTAGAGATTATAGCCAATCTTCTCTGCCTCATTTCTGCCATTCTATTTTTCTGCCATTGATAGTCTATTTTTCTCTTCCACTCCACTGTCTGCCTCATTCACTGAGGCCTCTCTGCCAATGTTCCTGAAATGCTCGTATTCTTGTTCTCTCTCCCTAGAATGTCCTTCAGTATTTTTTGTAGGGTTGGACTGGTGGTCACAAATTCTCCTAGTTCCTCTTTGTCATGGAAGCATCTTTTTTCTCCATTAATTTCTAGAGAGAGTTTTGCAGGATACATCAATCTGGGCTGGAGATTGTTCTCCTTCAGGACTTGAATTACATTACCCCAAGCTCTTCTTGACCTGATGGTCTGTGTCGAGAAGTCTGCCGTGATTTTGATGGGTTTTCCTTTATAGGTGATCTGTTTCTTGTCTCTGATGGCTTTTAATATTCTGTTCTTATATTGAGTTTCTGGAATCTTGATTATTATGTTCTGGGTGTAGCTCTGAGGCTGGAGTTCTGTATGCTTCATACCTCTGCATATCATTTCTTTTTTCTATGCTTGGGAAATTTTCCTTAATAATTTCTGTGAATAGCCTTTGTAATTCCTCTGGTTTGATTCCTGCTTCTTCATGCACATACTTTATTCTTAAGTTATAGATCCTCTTGTCATCTTCCAGTTTTTGTATCTTTACTGCCCACTCCCTTGTTATTTTTAAGAGATCTTCCCTTTCATGACCCCACATTGCAAGCCTGTGTTCAATTTTTGACAGTCTATCTTTGGTTTCTTTCAAGCAGTTTTGCCAGCTTTCTATTCAGTCTTTAGTTTCCTGATAATCTCTTTGAATCTGCTTCATGAATTCTAGGTTTTTTCTGAATTCTTCATTAAATTTTTCTCTCCATTTGTGTTCCTCCTTTCTTCTGTCTGTGTCTTCTTGAGAGGTGCCCAGCCTTTCTTTTATTAATCTACTTAATCTCTTGTTTAATTTGAATTAATATTTCAGTTTTGGTCCCGCTTACGAGGTCCTGAAGATATCTCTTTATGTCCGCTAACGCTGTGTTTGATGTTGCATTTTTGCTGCCCTCAGTCTCTTTTGTATTTACGTCTCCTGGATCAATGTTCTCAGGGTTGGGGGCTGGGAGTGTTTTCTTATTTCTCCCTTTCGTCATGTTTTTGGTTCCTTCCATACAAGTGTACAGTGTAATTCCCAGCCCTTTTTCTTGTTAGTTAAGGCTCCTCTAGAGGGTGCAGGCTAGGAGCTTTAGCCCTCTTCAATAGGTTATCAGAGATTAGAGTTCATCCTCGGGCAGTATGTGCTAGTTCATCCCTTCTGGGCCAGTCAACCTTTGCAGGCCTTCACTGATCTCAGTGCACTGATCTCAGGCAAGTAATATTGAAGCGACTCACTGGGTCCCCGCCAGGGGCGTGGCCTAGTCCAAGCAGATTCCACCAATCCCCTCGGTGAGGGGAGCAACCAGCTGAAGCCACTTCCTTATGGAATTAGGGCTGTCCTGCCCAAATCCAACATGTCGTCCAGTGGGTTTCCCCTTTCCCGTGGGAGGATCTTATTCCCATCACTCACCACGTCCCTGAGAACTGCTGGGCTTCCCGACCTCCGACTTCAGTACGGCTGCAGTGGGAATTCACGGTGCCTCTGCATGGGCCGTGTGCAGGGCCGGGTCTGGGCGAGCTGCACACAGGGTTGTTCAGCTCCATGCTCCGGCAGCTCAAGCCAGTTGTTTTGGCATGGATCGCTTGTTCAGGTTATGCAGGAATTCAGGCAGCTCGAGGAGGGCACCGTGCTTGCTGATCTTATCTTCACTAATAGTAGCCCCAGGACCTCATATTCAAGCGGTTTTTTTGCACCTTAGTTTCTTCGTGGGTTGTGAGAGTCCATCTCTCTCTGTTTGGGTCTCTCCAGGGTGTTTTATTCCTGCATTTGAGCTGTCTCTCTCAGAGAGGGTCTCTCTCCTGCTACCTACCAGTCTGCCATCTTGTCTTCCAATCCCTCTAGTATGTCTTTTAATACTCTTTCTAGAGCTGATTTGGTGGACATGAATTTCTTCAGTTGTTCTTTGTCATGGAAGTATCTTGTTTATCCATTAAATTTGAATGAACGTTTTGCTGGGTACATCAGTCTGGGTTGAAAGTTGTTTTCTTTCAGGGCTTGAAAGATCTCACACCAAGCACGCCTTGAGTTGAGGGTTTGTGCTGAAAAGTCTGCTGTGATTCTAATGGGCTTTCCTCGATAGATGACTTGTGTTTTTCTCTAACAGTTTTTAGTATTGTTTTTATGTTGTATGTCTGAGATCTTAATTATTATATGTCTGGGTGTAGATTTTTGTTGGTTGTTTGGTGCCTTACTTATCTGCATATCAGATTTTTTCCCCATATTTGGGAAATTTTCTCCTATTATTTCTGTGAATATTTTAGTTATGTCATTTGTATTGACTCCAGCATCTTCACTATTGCCTATTAACCTTATATTGTTGCTCTTGGCATCATCTTGAAGCTTCTGAATTGTCATTTCATGCTGCTTTTTATTTTTAAAAGTTCTATCCTTTCATGATCATTAATTGTGATCCTGTCCTCAAGGCCCGAAATCCTATCCTCAGCTTCATTTAAATGGTTTTGCATGCTTTGAATAGAATTTTTTGTTTCTTGGATGTCTCTTTCAGTTTGCTTCATGAATTCTGCTTGTTTTCTATATTGTTCATTCAAGGTTTCAATCAGTTTCCCATGTTCCTGTACTTTTTTCTCTATTTCTTCTTTAGCTGTGCTCAGCAACTCCTTTATTAAAGTTGTTACTTCTATCTTTACATGGGAGAGTACCTCTAATTTGATTTCATCTATGGCCTCATGAAGTTGTTTTGTTATTTCATTTGCTATCTTTTCAGAGATTTCCAGTGTGTTGCTTTTGGAGTCCTCTATTTCAATGTCTCCTGTACTTCTCCCGGTGGACTAGATGTTTGAGATTGCATTTTGCTTTTTCGTTTTGCCATTTTCCCCTTCTGAGTTAGTGTTTGGTCCTTCAGACCCACTAGTGTCAACTGTTGATAATGTGTATCTTGGTGTCCTACTATAAGGTTGATGTTTGTCCAGTTGCTGGGTCCCACAATGGATAGGTGGGCCAGTCACCTGACTTCCTGCTGCAGGGCCTGTTGGGTGAGTACTATATTCTTCCTGGGTTGACAAGCCTAGTAGTATTGATGTGGGTCAACTTTTAGTTCCTGCTAGTACTTGATCTTCAGGTTATTCCAGGTCATCACATCTCCCTGTCTATAGTGTTTGTGTCCACTGAGGCCCTACTGTGTCCCTATTGTGTGCCTGTGTGTCTCATAAGCCCTTTTGATTTTCTTCTAGTTGGGGGAGTCCTTCTTGGCACACTCCTCACTCTGCCTGATGTTTTCTGTGTGTAGGAAAGGGTCACCCTCACTCTTGTCAGACTTACCAAGGTCTTATAGTTAGTTGGAGGGAGCTTTACTACTGGCCCTATTTGGCCACTGTGCACCCTATTTTAGGGGCATACTCACCACACTGACTGGAGCCAGCTGAGATCTTCTGTTTCGGTGAGGCAGTCACTTAATCTCCCTTCAAGCTAGCACAGATAATCCGCTATAGTCCAAGGTACCTCTGGAAGCAGTGTTCCAAGTTTGCCCTGTGTGCTGGGATTCTGCAGGGCCCAGTGGTGGATTCTGGGCCCTGCTTGCTGCTTGGAGTTCACTGAGCGTAGTCTGGTTAGGCCCGCTGGTCCCTCCTTTGCATCTTGTGGTGGTTTCAGATGCAGGGCTTGGTCTTACTGCTTGGGCGCAGAATTCCAAGTTTGCCCATGGCTTTGGGATTCCACCAGAGCACCTGGTCAGGGCCCAGGGGTGGATTCCGGGCCCTGCTCTTGCTGAGCATCTTTTTCTTTTCTTTCCTTTCCTTTTTTTTGGTTTTGTTTTGTTTTGTTTTTTTGTTTTTGTTTTGTCTATTCATGGCCTTGGGCATCAGCTCTCTGTATTCTTCTCCTGGACTCTCGCTCCCCTTCTAGGTTGGCCTTTAGTTCTCATTCTTCCTAGCATTCTGATTGCTTGGCTCCTGCTATATTGTTCATGGCACTTTACAGCACTGAATGTAATTAATGAAGGAAAACTTAGCCATAGAGGGTCACCACCGAGATAATGCATTCATGTTTTAGGACTAGAAGTTAAAATGTGTCTCTGTACCTCTGGTATGTGTTGCATGCTATATGCATGGCTGTAACCATGCACATGTGCATTCTTGTGAGTATCCATGTGTGATGAGGTATGTGCATCTGCAGTTGGGAGGAACTTTGGTTTTCTACTCTTCATGGCACCTTCTAGAGGGCTGCCACAAGCCTGGTACTCGGTACCCCTCTCACATTCCTGAGTTACCTGATGGGGAGGTTGGGAAGAGGGCACCAGCATGCTTGGCCCAATCCCTTTATGTTTGGGTGCCAATCTGTCCATAGGAACCAAGCAAGCACTCCTTACTAGGCTGGCTGTAACATTTCTTGGTCTTCCTGTGTGTTTCAAGCATAAGGGGAATTTTGAGGTTAAATGCTGCAAGCCCACTATCCCTGCACATCCACCAATTAGTCACAAAATATACATTTTTGTTTTCACCTATCTTAGGGCAGATAGGGGGAAAAAGGTTTCATTTATTTTATAGCCTAACACCTGAGAAGCTGGGTACTTCTACATGTGCAGCTAAGAATGGAGATGCACAGATACGTCTGGTAGAGGTACACACATGTCTGGTAGGAGAGTCACATGTGCACACGCACAGGGCATCTGCCTGTGTCCATAGTATGCATGTGGATAGAAAAATTAGAGCCAAAGGAAAAAGCCACCCACTGAAGAGAACTACCAGAGTAGAGCTTGAAGGACCCAGCTATTTCTGGCTCACTTGGAAGGTAAGAAGCTATGTGAAGGTCTGTAAATTTGTCTGTTACATTCTTTGACTAGTCCTCTATCTGGTGGGAAGAACAGAAGCAAGCCAGAAGAGAGGCAGTAGCAGCTGAATAGTTAAATGTGAGGTAGTGGGAAAGTTGTCCAAACGATAGCAGGTGGAGGTGAGAAATATTGATACAGCAGGAAATCTGGGGAAATGGAGAGACAGAGAGAGAGAGACAGAGACAGAGAGACAGACACCTGAGAAACTGAACTGTTTTCCTTTATATTCCTGAGTAGTCTTATGTATTATGTTAGTTTAAAAGAAAGCCTCAATACAAATATATTAGTTCAAACTTTTTAAAAAGGAGTAGACTGTATTACTACAGTTTTTCTAGAACTTTTGTGTTATTTAAGCCAGAACTTCATTTTTTTAGATAAACATGATTTCTCTTTGTTATAAATTTGTGACCTATTCCTGTTGCTCTTTCTAAATGCATCATAAGGTATAAATAGTGAAAAAAAATCACTATGGGGAGTAGGCCTGGAGAAAATGCATGCAAGTTTTAAGACTGGCTGTTGCAACCTTTCTCTGCATGTTTTGAATGTACAGTGTGCCATGCACGAGGCCGTAATTGTAACACTGTGGGGAGTGTGGGGAAGCCAGTTCCATACACTTGCAGATGCTGTTTTGAAAAAACATCAAGTTAGAGACAGAGTCATTTGCAAATTTACATTGTAACCAAAAGCAATATACTTGTAAAGATCAAATCCCCCATTTATCAAACTTTTCTGCTCTGACTTACAGTAAACAGGCAGATAAGTATAATTAGATCCTGTCTAAACTACATTATTATTGAGTCAAAGACAAGAGCACCATGGATATTGCCAAACTAGAATTGAATACTAGCTGTTCTGGCCTTGAACCCTTGGTTGACAGTGACTCAACACATATGAGGGAAGGCTGCAGGGGCAGGCATTTCATTGCTGTGTCACCAATCCCAGAAGAAAGAAGTTGAGATAAGAATTATTGAAACTTGGACTGTGTTACCTGTTTCCTTGACATGAAAAGAGTATTTATCACTGGGACATCGTGTTCAGACCTTTCCTGTTAATACTGAAGAAAGAGAGCCCCCCCAAAGGTGAATATACTCATTGTATACTTGGCATTTTGGAAACAATTATTTCCCAAGAAGCATCCAATTACTTTCTCTAAGAAGAATGATGCTATAGTAACTACCAATAAGGTGCATAAAGAAAATGTATAACTCCCTTATGGTACACCCGACATTGGCTCTTTAGCATCAGGTATTTGCTGTGATTTACAAGTTTCTTTCAAAAGGATTTACAGTCTAGTTTCCCAACTCTTTCTGGTCATACTTCAACACAATGTGACAAACCTCATCTTCATTAAGGTAGGAGTTTCAGAACTCAAGGTCTGAATTCTTAGTGGAAAAGGCAGTCACTACTATGTTTGGCTTCTTAGAAGTCCTCTACAGAGTCTTCCAGTCACTCTAGGCCTTCAGATGAGAAAATTATTCAATAAATATACTGTTTCTCCACAAATAAATATAAATATATCAAAATATAATGTTCTATACTTCCTTTCTCCCTTTCTCTATTCTCTATTCCTGCCCATCATTGCCAGCTTTTAAGAATTTTTGGCTTTTAATGGCAAAACCATCCCATGAAGCAGTGATCTACTTGCTTTTCTGACCTGCCAACCATTTCAGGGCTATGCCTCAGCTTAGATGGTTGCCAAAACCTAGGTGGATGGATAGATGGGTTTCCAGAGTAAGGGGGCACCTCGTGAACCCAAACACTATATGTAAAGTCCTAAAGACATCGTATCATTGACCAACCATATCCACTGGAAAAGATGGGACAAGACTCAGACTTTACACAGCAAAAGGTAAGCCTGGAAACAAAACAGACTATAGTTGCGTCGTCTATATCTGGTAGATGCTAATACCATCAGTCCTGGAAAAAAACCACTTTTGCTTTTTGTTTTTATTCTTTTTTACATTTCTTCATTTGTTTATCTTTTTCTGTTTCTTTAACCTAACTTGATTAACTTTTGTTTATTCTATAATTGGATTTTTTAAATCTTGCTTTTCTCTCCTTCTTCCCATCTTCCTTTTCTTTCTTGTTCAAATTTTGCTCCTTTAATTGTTTCCTTCTCCTACTCCTCCATTTTTATTGTTATTATTCATAAGCTTTATTAATTTTTCTTCTGTTTTTCTGGTCATTTTAACATTGTAGCCATTCTTTTAAGATCAAGATGCATAGTGTATTACATGGTTATTCTCTAATTATTTTGGTATGAAATTTTGTTCTCTTTTCATAGAAGAGTATTTTTATATTTTCTTTATAAATATCTACTTGTATTAGATTACTATAAATATTTCAAAATAATTTTTGTTTTTTATTCTAAGTGTTTCCATTATTAATGGTGGCTTAATTGTTGCTTCATCAAAATTACTGCAGTTTGTATTTTTCTTTCTGAGTAGTTCTGGGGGTCAAGCCCTAGAAGAAAGTTGGACACTAAAAAGTCCCTTAAATGTTATGCTTATTAGGTCAAAGAGGAGCATAAACTCCAATATATGACCAAACCTAAAAGCACATCACAGGGAGGTAGAATCTAACTAATGTGATCTCCACTAGTCTTCCAGCCATCATGGGAAAAAAAAGTTAAGAAGAGAAACATGAGAAAGCAAGGCAACAAGATGTCTCTTAAGACTCCACATTCCCAAATCCCCAAGGCCAATCACAGATACTGAAGTAGAAGAAGCTACAAACAAAGAAAGAACAAACCTAATGGTCAAAATGTTTGAAGATATTAGAGAAGAAACACATAAGCAAACAAATAAGGTGTTTAACAAGCTCAAAGATACTAGAACAGATGAACGATTTTACCAAAAAAAAATATTCAGCTAACTTGAAGAAGCAGCAAGCAATAAACTGAGTTAAGCAAGATATGAATGACCACTTCAGTAAAGAATATAAAAGAATGAATAGAAAGCAAATGATAGTACATAATATGAAAAAATTGAATGGAAATCATGAACAGAGGACTTGACTGATGTAAAGACATTCTCAGAATCAGAAGATGAGATAGATATAACCAAAAAATGACAAGAAAACATGTAAGCTGGATCCAATAGCTGTGAGATGACTTAAAAAACACCTCAGAATTGTAGGAATAAAGGAAAAAGTAGAAGGTGATGCAAAAGGTATAAAAATTTATTCCCTAAAATCATATCAGAATACATTCCAAATGTAGGAAAAGCATTCAATATTCAAGTGTGAGAGGCATACAAAATTCTCAATAGCCACAACCAAAAGGAGAACTTCTCCACAGGATATAATGTACCATAATCAAAAGTGTGGAAAGTGAACAAAACAAGAGAATGCTAAAAGCAATTAGAGAAAAGTAGCAAGTAATCCATAAAAGAAAGCCTACCAAAAAAAAAAAAAAATGAGGATTTCTGAGCATAAACTTTAAAGGGCAGGATGAAGTCAAGTCCCAAAGGTAGAAGGAAGTGACCATAGCAAACAACCACAGACATTAAGTCAACAGTCCCTGTGAACCTTTGTCCTGCAACCTACATCCAGCAGAGACCAAGAGGTGATCATATTGTCCATCCAGCACCAGGAGCAAGGACAAGCCTCGCTCTGGACAGTAACAGAGTCTGGGGTGACCAGACAGAGGCTCTCTACAGGGAAGGCACCTAAAAAACCCAGCAGTCCTAAAGCTAAACATAGAAAATTGTTGCTGGCTGGTCCCAAGACTCAAAAACTTTAGAAGGAAACACTCATTCAATAACACAAGATTTTTTTTTCTTGGACTCAATCTTTTAAATTTCTCTATCATATATTATTTATCTTTCCTTCACTGGATTTTTGAAAGTTTTAGAGTTTTCTCCTTTTTTTCTTTTTAGATTTTTGTATTGCCTTTTTCTTTTTCCCTTTCAACTATTTTATCTTCCATCTTACCTTTTTTCTACCTTTAGGAGACATTCTGTCTTTCCTATGATTGTCCTCTTCTCACTCTTAATTTCCTTTTACTCCTAGATAGTAGCCCCCATCTCAATATTTTCTCCATTGCATATGTCATTGATTAATTTCTCAAATTTTATTTTTCTCAGGTCTATACCCTCTCTACCTTTACTTTAGTATAACTTCTAAGCTTTATGAATCTCCAGATAACTGTTAACTTTGTATAAATACTGTTCTATTGTTAATAGAGGTAAAATTCTTCTATTTAGTAGCTATTGAATGTAAGTCCACATTTGGTTTGTTTTAGTGTTCATAGCATAATTATAGATTCTTTCCTGTTGTTAAGGGTGTTACTTTATTAGTTCTTAGAGTACGTCAATATGCAGTTTGTGTTTACAATATAATTGATGTGGATTTTATTACTATAGCCAAGGTGACATAGCTTTTGCTATTAATTGCATTTCTCGGGATGTTAATGTTTGGATTGCTTTGGGGTCATTATCAACAGTGTGGCACATTGTAGAAAACTGAGTTCTAGAGTGAATACAGTGCATATAACTTTATATCTCAGGTAAATGGAAGTGGCTGGGTACTGGGAGAGAGGTGAAAGTCAGCAGTTATCTACACCCAGGGAGCACCATTGAGAAGTAGATATTAATGAAGAGATCTCCAAGGACATGAACTCATTCCCTTCATCTAGACCCAATCTTCTAACTTTTTATCACCTCACAGTAATTCCATTATGAATCCATCAGTGGAATGACCCACTGATGAGCTCTCATGATCCAATCACCTTCCAAAGCCCCACTGCTAACACTGATGCTTTGGGGACCATACTTCCAATGCAATCCTTTAGGGGACATTTTTTGTTCATGCTGTAACAGAAAGTCAACACATAAAGATAAAAGATTTATTTGGGCTCAGAGTTCTGGAGGTTCTAGTGTATGATCAGTCAGTCCCAGTAGGCTTGTGGTAGTATATTATGGTGGGAGCAGTTGATGGAACAAAACCTCTAAACATTCCAAACTTGAAACGAAGGACAAATACTATTTATGATACTGAGATCTATACCCAAAGATCTATCTCATGGCTGGGAAGCAAAAAGGAGAGGAAAAGACCTATATTCCATGAACACTTGAGGGTGTACCCAATGACCCCAAGAGCTCCCGGTAGGCACCACCTCGTAGATGCTTACCACCTTCCAGTAGTAAGTACCAAGGTGGGGGTCAGCCTTTAACACATGTTCTTTGAGATACATTTAATATCCAAACTAAAGCAAACATCCTTCAGTGAACTGACTATAAATACAAGGTATCACTTGGTCTAAATAACTTGCTAGTTCTCATCCCTTAAAATTTTGTTTTCCGAAATACTTGCAGTTTCCAGAATTTGCCAAGCTTGTCCCTGTCTTTGTCTACATGCTTTTCTCTGAATATAAAGCCTTGTCACCACTACCCCAGCCTCCTCATCTCCCTTTTTATCTGGTATTTCAGCCTCATTTTTAAGATGCAAAAATGCTCTTTGGAAAGTTTTCTACATGGCCTTTCTCCTATCTCCCAATCCCAGGTGTATGTTCTTCACTGTAGCCTATGCATCCTATGAATCTCTGCCTATGAATCTCTACCATTCATTTGACAAATACCTGCTAAGTGCATACACACACTCGGGGCTGAGGAAATAGAAAGTAAGTCATGTGAGGCCCTGACAGCAGTTGCAGCCTATTGGGGAAGAAAGTATGTAAGTGACAATTAAAGTGTGATAAGTGCTTCGAGGGACTGGGGGGTTGCAGAGCAGAGCTTCTGACCGGTCCAAATGAGGTACAGAAAATGTAACCTCAGCTTACATGAAAACAAAGTATGGGGAATAATGAAGTGATTCAGGGGAGACAAGAGATAAAGAGGGTTTAGGGGCAGAAAAAACATCTTTGTGAAGGTGCACGAGCATGGAAGAGGAACTTTTTAGGACTGCATGGTTGCCCAGTGTGCCCACCAAGTTAAGTCTTGATCAGATATGCCTTGCAGACAGGTCACTCTGATTTCAGGGTGAACCAAGACAGAAGGACTAGAGTCATGGGGACCAGTGTCTGTAGCACTCACACAGAATTGCTGTAGAAAAAACTGAAGCCCCATATCAGTTTGAGTTTCATAAATCTGCACTACTTTTGATGTCTGACTTTGAGCTTTTTAGCCCAGTGGTGGCAAACCTATGGCACATGTTACCATTGCTTTTCTTTTAAGACAAAAAATGTTAATGTATGATTTGGGGGTTCTCTAAACTAAAATCTCAGTATTCTGGTTCAGTTGCAGTGTTGGAACTTTGTGATAAATAAGAAGGTTTGGGGTTGCAGTTTGAGCATTTCTAAATCATTTGCCATCAGTGTGCCAGAATATGCTAGCACACTGATGCTAGTTGTTTTTCCTTTTTCTTCAGAAGCCGGCACAGCACAGGGGTTCAAAAACTGTCCATAAAAGACAAATTACCTTCTCTAAGGTAATTCCACCTCTCAGATTAAGCTCTCTTTTAGCAAGCAGAAAAATAATGCAACACAAAATGCAGTCTCTTGTTTTTCCTATTAAAATACACCACTTAATTATAACATAACATCTTTATTTAACAAATACCAATTTCTAAACTTTAAAACAAATGATAGGTATTGCCTACACTTGTGGCAGTAACCCAAACTTCCAACGTGACTGGATTTTAGGGAGTCACTGAAATTAATCTCTATGAAACTCATGTTTGACATAGAAATGAATAAGAATGTTTTTAGTAACTCAAATTATGTATGTATAAGAATAGAGACACAGTGACCAAATTGCATTGTTGAGTTTACAAAGACAAGATTATGAATATTAGAGAAATAAAGATAAGAAAATGCTTAACAGAGGTTAAACACTTTTTTAAAATCGTTTATTGTAAAACAAAATAAAGATATAGAAAACCACATGAAACAAATATTGGCTCCATAGTTTACTGTAAGGTGAACATTCTTGTAACTACCATCTGGGTCAAGAAATAGATACCGGTTCCTTGCAGGCTCGGCCCAGCCACAACTCCCACCTCCCTAACTAAGTATCCACTCTCTTGATCTTCATGGAAATCATTTTCTTGGATTTTTAACAATAGTTTTAACACCCACATGTATCCTTGAATAATATAGTTTAGTTTTGGTCCTGCTCATTTTGAAACATTTTGCATGTTTTTTAGAAGTCATGTATTTCCTGTACTGTCGGTCTCTTTCATTTCTTTTCAGTTTCCCTTTTGGAACATGGAAGTTGTCTGGCCCATAGAATTTCAGAGGCTGGGTTTTGCAGGTGGTGAATTCATAGAGTAGCTTTATACTTTCCGTCTTCTCTATTTTCTGCATCTCAATCCAGAGACTAAAATACACTCAGGTTTGATCCCTTTGACAAAAGTTAACACAAACAACAATAATAAGTACAACAACTAGAATGAATTATTCATAAATCTTCTTTCCACCTTCGCCTTCCTCAGTGTTGATGTTGGTTTTGCATGTAGTTTCTATTATTACGCCCTGTTGCCATCACCATCTGGACAAACTCACTAGGTCTGGCCACTCACGCGCTTATTTTTCCTCTAAGACCGCTCCCCGTTAAACGGTCCTCTGACATGGAGAAGAGTGGCCTTGTGGCCTCAGCACTTCAGGTGAAATAACAGATTCTAATCTACAGAGCAAACTGAGTGAAGCAGCCATTCTTGCCTCAAACAGCAGTCACCTGCCACCCTTTGCACTTTGTGCTTGGTACCACTGGGCACTCATCCCTGGGGGCCCCCTGTCTTTCTCTCAGCTACACACATAGCCCATCACCAGAATTTTGAATCTTTCCACCTTTCTCTGTGTCCTTTGATTATTCCCGGTTTGCCTACTTGGCGTCCGGGGCTGCTGGCTTTGGCTTTTCAGAATGTACTTTCCACACTGCAGCCTGAGAGGGCTTTTTCAACGGAATTTTAAATCATGTTCTAATCTCTCATTGCTACATTAGAATAACACAACGTCTCCAAGGCTTATCTATGTGGGAACATGTGTCAGAGTGTCCTTCCGATTAAGGGTGAATAAATTCCATTGCATGTATACACTGCATTTGGTTTACCTTGTCACTTGTGGACGAGTCCATGGTTGTTTCTACCTTCCAGATACTGTGAATAATGTGCTGCTATGAACGTGGGTGTACAGATAACTGAATTGCTACTTTCAATTCTTCTGGGTGTGCACCCAGAAGAGGAATTACTGTATCACATGGTGATTCTGTGTTTAACTCTTTTCAAGGAACCCCAATACTATTTTCCACAGTGGTGGCACAATTTTACACTCATACCTGCATAGCACAAGAGTGCACAAGGGTTCTGATTCCCCTGGGTCTCCAACAACAGTTATTACTTTTTAAATATTAACTATTCTAATGTGTGTGGAGTGGTATTTTATTCCACTTGACTTTCCCTTAATACAAATCAAATGGTTAGTTAATGTTGAACATTTTTCATATGTTTATTGACAATTTGTAGATCTGTATAGAAATCTCTATTTGTTTCTAGTGTTCATTTTTAAATTAAGTAGTTTTTTGTCATTAAGTTGTAGGAGTTTTTCATCTACTTTTGGCATTATCCTTTTGTCAGATATATGACTTACAAATGTTTCCTCTGGCTCTCTGGATACTTTTGTTCACTCTATTGACAGCGTCCTTAGATGTGCAAAAGTTTTAAATTCTGAGTCCAATTTTTTTATTTTCTTTTTATTGCTTGTGCTTTTGGTGTTATATACAATAAATCATTCATAATTTTAATTATAGGTTTATGTGTTTTCTGTCTGCTCCAGTAGACTTTAAGATACCCAAAGGCAGACACTCTTATTTTAATTACCTCTGCACCTCCAATACCCAAATTAGGGCTGGTGACTGGTAGGTAGGTACAGTAATTCCCTGACATACCAATGATTTCAGTTCAGCCAGAATATTCCTAAATCAGATTTGTTAATAAGTCCAACAAAGTGAGTCTTATGACCTTTGACACAAATATACAATGCAAAGCATAAAAACCTCACACACACACACACACACACACACATAAATATAGCAAGTCCCCAACTGTACTATACTACTGTACACTATTGCACAGTCCAGGAAGCTCACGGCAGCACAACTGTGACAAGGGGCTACTTCCGGGATTTTTCTGCTCCTATGAATACTGGTAATGCAAGTTCTGTTGGTCTCTGTAAAAGCTCGCAACTGGAATGTTCATAAAGTGGGGACTTATGGTTTTCCAATCTATGTGTCTGCATACAGATGTATGTCTTCTGATGTTTCTAATTCATGACCTAACAAGGTACATTATTAATTTATATGTTTATATGGGAAAATGTTGACTAAATGTGTGGCATTTAATGATCTTACTGAAAATTCACACTAAATTAACATGAATTTAAATCAATCCATATGGAGTTTCAAGATTTTGGGGGAAAATAAACACAACAAAAACTACATCAAAAGCATAGTTTTTAAAGCATATTACTTTTTTTTTTTACAGAACTAGACTAAGAACAAAATAACTAAAACTTTGTCTTCCAGATTTTAGCCATTCCATTTCACATCTGATGACTTCATGATCTATTTTTTGCTCTTCACTGGCAGTTTTTCAATAATGGTGTAGGCCTGCGTCTTAGATCAAAGTGAGGAACAATCCCTTTGTCCCAGATTAAGTGATGACCCCAATAAAACTCCGACTTTGCAAACTTTCAGAAGAAAATTAGCAAGTATTAATCTTCCCCTTAACTCCAGCAGGACTGGGCTATAACTGCAATAGAACGCTTGCCTAGTGTGTTAAGAGTCCTAGACTCAATCTTCAGTATCGCTAAACAAACAAACAACAAACAGACCAAACCAAACCAAACCAAACAGATAAGCAAGGTTTTTGGGGGTTGTTTTGTTTTGTTTTGTTTAATATTAGATCGAGCAAACCCACAAAGGAATCAGTTCCTTTACTTTTGGGCTTTTGGGAACTAAAATTGCAGGAACTTGTATTGTCTGATAAAAAACAGCAGGGGGAGCTCATGAGTTTCGTGCTCGAAAACTGGACACCCTCCCCCCTCCACAAAGCAACATCGTATTAAGTTCAGTATAGTTTCAACAGTACAAAAGAGAAATTAAAAGGAAGCAAAAATATTTTTAAAACTCTAATGAGAGGAGAAAACTGCCAAAATTAATTTCATAATGAAGGACCGATAAAAGATGAGCAGTCCCTATCTACATGCCTACCCCTCAGGTACTCCTTACTACCCAACACCCCATGTCCTGGGACACCTAAAACCCTCGCTTGTCTCAATTCTTGAACATCTTTTACATGTGTCAAGACTGGGTAACTAGACAGCTATTTGTGCCTAAATTTTCTAAACGTTTTAAAAGTAGTGATTTTCTTGGGGGAACAACTGAAATAGTGCAAAAAATTTAGTTATAAACTACAGAATAGCTGATGAATACACG
>PVJX010040042.1:0-15397 GCA_004027295.1 Dolichotis patagonum | reverse complement strand
ACAGATAGATAGATAGATAGATAGAATATACTATATTATCTAATAATAATTTGAAGATCTGAGATATGCCTATTTGATAGATAGCACAAAGTTTTTGTTTTCTTAATTTTTTCTTATCACTGTTTTTATGGTATTTGATAGGCTTAAGACTAACAGGTAAGATACATCAAGAAAAAATATACAGGGAAGATTACTAGCAGTTCTCCATAGTAAATAGAAACAAGTTGCCACAATGTTTATTGCTCAAAATTCATTATTACAAAGTATAGCATTTTCATAAAAATATCTAACCTGTTTATTTATGACACTGTAAACTCAAACAGGATTAAGAGCATCTTAAACCTGACAAGTATTAAATAGGAATATCATAGTTTTGCACTAAATCACATTTTAAATACTTTGTAGTATATTGTTTAATTTAAAAAGTTTTATTCTATGCAATCATTATTACTTTTGTACTCTTAGTTATGGTTTGTGGTCATTTCTCTGTCATGATGACTACAGGTCCCTTGTTCTAGAAAAATTTTATAATAACTACCATAAAAGAAATAAAACATTTTCTTAGGAAATATAATTTTACTGGAAGAATATACTCTTTTGATGGGTGAATACCTTGAAAAGCCACTTCGGGCAAAAGTTAAAAAGAATCCTCACTCCATTATCTGCCCACCTTCCTGCCAAGAGGCCTGGCTTGAGCAACAATAGATAGTGACAGTTCTGCTAACTGTCCAGTTCTTCTTTTGCTGAGTGGTGTATATTGGTAAGTAGCTACATTTCTTGACCCAGTAGAAGGGGATTTCTTAGAACTCCTAGGAAAGCGGGAAATAGGCTGGGCAAAGAAATTTCAGTGGGAAATCAACCTGCCAAGCAATTTTGTTAAGTAGGATATGTTAAGAAGTCTCTCCCCTATCTCAAACTGAATCTTTAGTGACATAGCCAGAACATGCAGATGGTGGACTGAAAATTGTTCAGGGTTGATACAGCAAAGATGTGTGAAGTACAACGGAGTCCATGCATGAGAGTTTGTTGCACCAAGGAAACAGAAGTCCTGGCACTATGTGTAACACCATTTCCATGGAAAACTCATAAGTATTATGTCATTCAATACTGGTTTCTAAAAGATACAGTCATATAGGAACATAAGTCTCATATTTAGAATAATAGTGTCTCCAATATCCATTTTTCCATGGTGTTTCTGAATTAAAGTCTTTTGTTTCAACTGACAGAAAAAAAAAAAAGGAAAGTGAGGGGTACAGAAAAACAAAAGTGATAGCTCTAAGAAATATTATCAGTTGGGAATTCATCAGAGCCACATCCCTTCCATGTCCACCCTCAATCACGAAGACCAAAAGACTGAAAACTACATTTCTTAGGCTTTATTAGACATAGGAATATAAATGACATTGAAGTTCTAAAGGTAAGATAAGTTCAACAAGATTTGGAAGGCATACAAGTAAAAGCATTCTATCTCCTCCTGGATAGGGCAGCACAGTGTACTTCTATCCACAACTGCAAGGTCAACATGTCAAACACTGTTTTCTTAATCCATGTGTGTGTGTGTGTAGTTATTACTTTATCTCCAGCACCTAGTGCATCAGCTGATATTGGTCTGTCGAGAATCCATGAACTCCTGTGCATAAAAACTCCTGTGCATATGGGGGCTGGGGATTTAGCTCAGTGGGCATAAGCACCTGCCTTGCAAGTGCATGGTCATGAGTTCAATTCCCTTCCCGGTACCGATTAAAAAAAAAAAACTTCTGTGCATAAAACAGAGTTGTGACAGGACTACGTTCCTAGATCCTTCCATTTCTAGGACAAACACATGTCTTACAAGTAGACCAAAAGCAGAAGTGATGGGTGACTGCTTTCTTTCTTTTTTTTTTTTTTGTGATACAGTAATCAAACCATGTCACTTTCTTCTCTAGTGGCTGTAAACAGAAAGGGTTAAAGCCCTAGACAGTTCAGAAACCAGCAAACAAAGAAAACCTAGCTTCCCAAATTATTGTATGGGATAAAAGTCATTGATCCACTGAGAAAATCTATATTGAATACTCACATATATAAGAAAAAAATTATTTTATTATCCACACAAAAATCTGTACAACACAAACAAAAACTCCATGAGAGAGAAATTACGGAAATATCAACTTGCACAATAGCATCTAAAAAATGAAATACTTAGGAATCAACCTAACTAAGAATGTAAAAGACCTATATGCTGTAATCATGTTACTCTAAAAAATGAGATTGAAGAGGATATTAGAAAATGGAAGGATATTCCTTGCTCTTGGCTAGGAAGAACCAACAGTGTGAAAATGGCCATACTCCTAAAACTGTTATACAGATTCAATGCAATCCCAGTCAAAATACCATTAACATTCCTTACACATCTAGAGAAAATATTCCTAAAATTCATTTGGAAACAAAAGAAACCTATTGCAAAGGCAATTCTGGGGAACAAAGGCAAGACAGAAGGCATCTCAAGTCCTGACTTGAAACTATACTACAAAGCCACAATAATAAAATCAGCATGGTACTGGCAAAGAAATAGACCTGAGGATCAATGGAACAGATTAGAAGATGAAAACACAACTACAAAGACACTCAGCCACCTGATATTTGACAAAGGGGCTAAGCATGTTCCCTGGAAAAATGATACTCTGTTTAATAAATGGTGTTGAAAAAATTGGCTCTCCACATGCAAAGACTGAAAATACACACATTCCTATCACCATGCACTAAACTAAAGTCAAAATGGATCTAGGATCTAAATATTAAAACAGAAACACTAAATCTACTGGAGGACAAAGTAGGTAAAAATCTTGGAGACATAGGGATAGGGAGAGAATTCATGAATAAAATGCAAACCACACAGGAAATACTTCAAAGACTCAACAATGGGATCTCATATTACTAAAAAGTTTTTGCACTTCAAAAGAAATCACCAACAAAGGGGAAAAAAAACGCCACAGAATGGGAAAGAATTTTAGCCATCAATCCCTCAGACAAAGGACTTATATCCAGAACATATAAAGAATTAACATCAAACCTCCAAAATTCAAAGACGCTTTCCAAAAATGTGTATTGGAGATGAACACACAGTTCTCAGATGAAAATACACAAAAGGTAAATAAATATATGAAGAAATATGCACCATCACTGGTCATTTGAGAAATACAAATTAAAACAGCATTGAGATTTCATCTTACCCCAGAAAGAATGGCTGCTATCAAGAAAACAACTGATAGCAAATGTTGGTGAGGCTGCAGGGGAAAAGGAACACTGCTCCACTGTTGGTGGGAGTGTAGACTCATGCAGCCACTATGGAAATCAGTATGGAGATTCCTCAAAAAACTAGGATTGGAAGTTCCATTCAATCCAGCTATTCCCCTCCTGGGTATTTTCCCAGAAAAACATAAAAGGTCATGTCACAGTGATATGTGTGCACCCATGTTCATAGCAGTAAAGGTTGTGATAGCTAAATCTTGGAAACAACCAAAATGCCCATCAACCACAGAGTGGATGAAAACAATGTGGTATTTTTATACAATGGAGTATTATTCAGCTATAAAAAAGGATGATCTTGAGGCCTTTATAGGTAAATGGAGGCAACTTGAGAATATCATTAGTGAAATAAACAAGACTCTCATTAGTAAATATCACATTGTCTCTCCAGTATAAAAAATAAGAAGAACTGACAGAATAATGGGATCCAAAAAGTATAACAGATATTATAAAAGTAAAAGGGAAAGAAAGTGCTCTAAAGGAGACAATGGTGTGTATAGTGTGTAAGATAGATGGCCATATTACTAAATTTATGTTAGATCATTGAACAGAAGAGTTTGCACTGTCAATGTTTGAGTGTCTAGCCACTTTTTATGGTTTGATTTTGTAACTTTAACAACTATTGTTAAGATGACAATAATTAATGTATCAAATAGTGATTTATGTTGTTAATTTTTTTGAATTCTGTACTATTCTACTTTTTTCTTTTTTTTCTATTTTGTTTTTTTTTTTATTTTCTTTTCTGTCTTTAAATAAAAAATTGGGAAAAAAATAAAAGTTTAAAAAATCTGTACAAGACTTTTACAGAACCTTTATTTATAATGGCTAAAAATTAAAGTGTGGGAGACAATTTGAGGGCTCCCCTTGAAGACAGAACAACTCTTTCAGCATTGCTTAAATCAAGTCTTGTCTCTGTGCACTGATATGTACAGAGCTCGCTATGGTGTTTCCTTCTTTCTTCAATTGGTTCTAAGCAATGCAAATAAAGACAGCTTAAATACTCACACATAACCTTTAAGGTAAACTTGAAAGTTTTCTGTTTCCTCACATTGTGTTCCCTGTCAGTCTACTGACTGCAGCGGGATGGTAGAGCCAGTCAGCTCCAGGAATGTCAAATTGATATGAGCCTCAAAATAAAAAGGCTATGACTCCCCAGGTTACAAAAGTGTACATATCAGAAACTGAAGCAACAGCCTCCTAAATTCATTTATATGCCGATTTACGCAGACTGGTCCTTCTGCATATCTCTCTCCTCGTATTCTGCAAAGATACTTTTCTCCCCACCTGGATAGCTAGCTCAAGTTACTCAGGTAGTTCCTGCCATCCTCACTGTCATTCATCCTTAAACCACTCCCTTCCTCACAAGATAATCAATTCTGGGAGAGGTCTTGGACAGGGTCTTTGTCCATATATCCTCATTGAACGGGACTTAGGACTCCTTGGTTGCCCATAACTTCGAATATCTGTCTGTAGTCTCACCATGGGATATATTGGATAAGGTAGATTAGAATTAACTTGCTGGAATTCTAATAGTGTTTCTATGGGCTTGCAAATACAATTTTCTGGATTATGAGGTGAACTGGAATTACAATTTTTGAATTACAAGAATTAAAACTTTTGGATTACAATACACAGTTGTTTGCATTATAATAAATAATATTGGGATTATATTATAAAGACAGCTCAAATTTCATGAGTGAGTAAAAATGATAAACATACTGTAACTTACCCATACCACAAAATACTATAATGCAATGCAAAGGAATATACTAACACATGTATAAAAATATGGATAAAGCTCAAAAAGTATTACACCAAGTAAAAAATGACCAGCATATAAAAGCCATATAATTCCATTAGTATAATAGTCCAAGAGAAGGCAAAATGAGTGGAACAGAAATAAAAGCACTAGTTGTTAGATTCTAGGGGGATAGGAAGGGAGCTAACAAAAGAGTGATGAGGAGCTGATGGGAATGTTCAGTACCCAGATTGTGATGCCAGGCACTTATCCATAAATATTTGTCAAAGCTTATTGCACTTTATACTTTAAAAAGTAAATTTTACTCTACATAAACTATTCTTCAATAAGCCTTGAATGAAAAAAAATCTACTATGTGCCAACATTAGAATTGTAGAACTTACTTGGTAGACAGTCAAATCAATAGTGCCACCCTAGCCATTAAGAATAGGTGGCCCAGGAAGCCCCAAAGGTTGCTGAGCTTATAAAAAGTGCTCAGGAAAAACATGTTGAAGTAAACTTAATTTCTCTACCACAGCTTTTACATTCTGTAGTTTGCCTACAATCATTTATGTATTCATTCATACATTTCATCCTCTCACTGCACACCATAAAAAAACCTACCAAAATCTGTACTCTGCAAACACATTTTTCAAGTATCTTCCATGCAACCAATCAGGCATTTGGTTTGTTTTATTCATAAGTGATTTTTCCTTCTAGCTGCTGCAGCCATTTAAACATTTAATATCCATAAAACTGCTTTAATTTTTTAAGAACACAAATGGGGATTCCATTGCACTGAATATAGAATCATGTGGTGTCATAGCAACAGGGCTGGTGTGCCATTTGGAATTTACTCACGAAGGGTAGTTCTCAAGCAAACTACCTGGCCTTTCTGGTCATTCTTTTCACTCTCACATTTAGAACCCTAGGATTTCAAGACTCTGAGAGTGCTTTGTCCATCTACCTTGTAACCATCCTTCTCTACCTTGTGAGAATTAAACAGTCAACATTTTGCAAAACCTATTCCCAAAATTAATCAGAATAAATTGAGCAAAATTCAAGAAAAAAAATTATGCTTGCCACATGTGGTGGTGCACACCTGTAATCCCAGCACTTGGGAGGCTGAGATAGGAGGTGTCTTAGTTGCTTTTCACTCATTGCTGAGACAAAATATCTGATGCTCAAAGTTAGAGAAGGAAAGGTTTATTTCTTAAAGTTCTTGGAGGTTTCAGTCCATACTCATTGGCTTCAAGGCAGTGTGGCATGACAGAGGGCTGCCACTCCTGGCCAACTGTAAACAGCAAGCATGAACCAGTAAGATCAAGAGACACACCTTCTTCTGGCCCTTACATCATATCCTGGCTCCACCCCTAGGTGGGTGTAGCACTCACACCACCAATCCAAGCACTAAACAATGAACCAATCACAACGCTAGATTTGGTCAAGTCCATAATTGCATGAGGCAAGGGGGTCACTGACATAAACCATGACAGGAGGATTGCCATGAGTTCAAGGCCAGCCTAGGCTATGTAGTGAGTTCAATGTCAGCTGGACTATAAAGCTAGATCCTGTCTCAAAAAATAAAAAAATAAAAAGTCTTCTTAAGTAATTTAAGGGGAAAAATAGATTTTCCATTTATGATTTCCTAGAAAGTATTCCCCATGGATGTGTACTTTAGAGTATTTAAAAAATATGATGGTTTTAGGCTTTGGAATCAGTGACATATGCACTGGAATCCCAAGATACATATTTTATTGATTCACTAATTGCATGCCATGGACCTGCAATTTAAGTTCTCTGAGCATCAGCGTTCTCATCTTTAAAAATGAAAAAATAAATTGACAACAAGGGGGATTAAAAGCTTTATATATCACCTCTCCAAAAGGCTACTATGTTGCTAAATAAGACCTTGTAGAAAAGCAATATTTAACACACAGTAGTCAATATTCTAAAGCAGAATACCAGGCTACAAAGTCAGAAGGCCCCCTTGCAACTCAGAGTTAAGGGTTAAGGATGGTCTAAAAGTGAAATCATGCTTAAATTTTTTTAAAACTGTTTTTTGGAATATAAGGTGACATATGAATGAAACACTGGACATGAGTGTCCAGGGGACTGCACATGTGTTCATGAGCACCACGGTGTCTTCAGCCTGTTACACAATAGGAGAGGGTGATACAGGTTACTGATGTCAAATGGAACAGGGATTCTGGCCTCACCTCACCATAACAGTAGTTATTACCCCCAATGGAACTTTGGTTTCCTCTTGTATAAAGAGATTATCTAAAGTGGTACTTCTAGCTCTGAAATGCAACATTTTACAGCTCCTAAAAGTGAACAGGGCCTTTAGGATTCATCTAGTTTAGTACTGTTCCTGCTGCCTTGGCTTGCACCCCCAGTAGGAGGGTACTTACAACCTTCTATGAAGGACTGTTGCCATCCTTTGGATGGGGTAGTTATAAATGATATTGTATGGTATTCCTATGTCTCCCCTAATATACCATTAATAATTCTACTTTATTAAAAAAAGTCACAGTGCCTACTAAATGAAATGTCAAATTTGACATACCAAGATTATAGTTGCTCTAACAACAGAGTCAAATTCCTCGGAAAGAGCAATTTGTATTCTGGGTTTGACTGTAGTCCTAGAGATACTGTGCAGTGCCTTGACATTATCAGAGGCGTATGGAAGTAAAATCTGTCTCCTGAGACATATTTTTACTCTGGTCAGACAATTAATGAGAGAGGCTATTAAAGCTAATCTGTGGTTGTTAGCATTTGAAGAGGAGCTGCCTGAAAAATGGGCTAAGAAAGAAGATGTTAAAATACAGGAACCAAATTGGTGATGGCGCTCTTCCCCACTTTGGATGGATGATGGACAGATAATGTGAACAGATGATGTGTGAACCAGTAATGCAGACAAATGGCCGAGAGGGAGAACTGTCTTGTACAGCACAATGACATTTCCAGGGACTTTGTCTGACTCAAAGGAATAGAACTGCTTTATGGATTAATCAACTACTCAGTATATTTTAGGATGAAAGGAACAAAATTTTGTGATTTTAAAAAGTTTTTAATGCTAAGTAAATAAAAGGTGCCCTTCTCACCTTCTCCCATAACAAAATTTATTCCTTAAGTCCCTGTGACATAGAGGTTAATGGAAATCTTGGAGGAAATTACTAAAATTTGACAACTGAATGATAATAGGGTAGTCGTCATGTTTTAGAAGGATGAAATGGGAGTGCGAGGACATGGAGCCAGACAGAGCAAAACAAGTATTAATCTAGGATAGGCTGTCCAGGACAATAAACAGCTCCATGAGTACATAACAAATTTAGTTTTACTTTTTGCTCACACAGATCAAGGGCATCTGAGCTCCATATAGTCATGCTGTGATCCAAGATTCTGGGATCTTATGGCTCTACCATCTCAATACAAGAATTTCTCAGTCATTGGGATGTGACAGAAGGGCGAAGAGAAGTACTCATTGCTGAGTACCATATGAAAAATCTTCAGAAAGATCAAATGCTCCTGCCCCAGGCCACCTTGCTAAGAGGCTGTCTACTCCCTAGATTCAACTATATCACCATATAGGATCTTGTACCCCAATACTTGCTGCAATGCTAAAAATTAAATCATCCTATTTGAAGATTTTATATGAGGAAATTTAACTTAAACAGAAATAGAAAAGACACTTCTCATTTCTGGAACTCAAACAAGGGCAAAGAGAAATGGGGTAACACACATTAGGAGACAGAAGAAAAGTCTGAATCACTCTTCTGACCCTGGATTGTTTTAGATGTGTGAAAGATCCACACTTCTGGTCATCTCCCCAGGGACTTGAACTGGTACGCTGACATCTGCTTCTTCCTCTCTAGTCCCGACACAAAATTCAGCCCACTCCAGTCTCCAGTGAAAATGTGACAAATGCACAAAGACCCAGAATGCAGTTCAGTCCCCAAAACTTGATAGCGCCAAGCTTACATTTAGCTGACCAGTGGTTGGCACATAGCACTCCCGTCACAAGAGTTCCTATGGAAAGCTCTCTTTTTGCATAAACTGACTCAATAATCCACTTAACAACCCCAGAAAATAAGCACTGCAATTGTCCTCATTTTATATGAAGGAATAGGTACAGATGTTAAACAACTTCCCCTAAGTAAAACAGCCATTGAAGGAGATTGGACATGGGACTGGGCAGCTTGGTTCACTATGTTATTGCCACAGGATGTCTTCCCTACTCCATTTCCATGACAACTGTCCTAGATGGCATGAGACTGGGGTCTCACCTTGCATTCCTGAACTTCAAGTGAACACAGAACTGCCCCTGTCTCCTGCTAGAAAGTCTCCTTAATGCCATTATGTGTTTAATTTTCATTAAAAAGAAAACTTCTTGCAGTCACTAAACCTAGTAGAAGGGCTCAGCAGAGTCATATTCACCACTGTGATTAGTCACAATGAAAGGACACAAGCAATATAAATGGAAGGAAAAGGTACAGAGCTGAGGTCCAGAGGAGACCAACATAAATTTTCAAGTCTTTTCCTAGCAAAATTGTTCAAGAGGGTGCTTAATTCTTGTACCAATACATGTAAAAAGTTATCCACCAGAAAAGTGATCAGAAATTTAATGTCCAAGGTCTTTGGCAGGAGGATGGTTCCACAGGCAAGTTTCTCCCAGGATATAACAAAATTCTGGGCTCTCAGAAGGAAAGTTCAGCTTAACCATATTATTTATAGAAACAGGTTAAGGATGAGGATGATGAAGGATGATAATGAGGATGATGAAGGATGAGGATTATGAGGACCCTCCTCAAAACCATAGTTCCTGATACCAGCCAAAGGCGACTTCCACACGGACCTTTCTAAGGTACCAGGCAAGCAGGCTGATCAACTCTTTTCTTCATATCTCTTCATCTACCAGCCACTAGACCAAGAAATGTGTTACAAAGATTTGTTTCTTAGGCATCTATTATATGCTAGCCACAGCTCTAAATGCTAGCTATGGGAGGGAGTAGATAAAGGTCCTCCTCACATAAAGGGAAATAAGCCATCTCCAGCAGGAAATACACTTCAAAGAAATGAGTATTTATATAATTTTAAAAGCCTTCTGAAGCAAACTGGCACTACAGAAAAAGCAGAAGGCTGGAAGAAAGATGGATCAAGTCATAGGATGTTTGGTGAGGGGAGCTTTGCAGGCAGAAGCAAAAATGAACACAATTCCACAAAGTCTTTGTTTTAGGCAAAAATATCCTGCTACAACCTGGCTCATGTGTGGATGTGGCAAGACATCATGGATGGGTTGACAAAGGGAGTGGCACGGTCTACATTATGTTTTTTTGTTTTTTTTTTAATGAGTACAACATTTACTTCGCTTTCTGCCTCTGAAGGGTTCTTGATCTTGGTTAAACAGTTGTGTCAATTCACAAAGACAATGTAGTGGGTAAAATACTAAGAGAGATATGGTAAGGAACAAAGTTGAAAGGCTAATTGTTATCCAACTTCAAGATGCATTATAAAACTTCAGAAATTAAAGCAATGCGATATTAGCATAACAATATAATAATGGCTTTTCCCATGGTTCAATGGAGTAAAATAATCCAAAAGTAGACCCATACTGATATGGACAATTGCACTTTACAAACATGAAAAGATGATTTGAAGAGAAAGAACATTCCACTCACCATGTGGTGCTGGAATAATTAGGTGTCTTGTATGCAAAATAATAACTTTGATCCCAGTTCTGGCACCGCATACAAAAATCAGCTTGTGGGGAGGACTGTGTGTCACACACACTGGGTAAACTGCAAGGTTGGCTCTCCCAGGCTTTGAACATTACACCATAAGTTCTGGGTCTTCATGCATCCTTAACACAAGCCCTACATTTACAATGCAATCATTCCAAAAGGCTTACATATATGTGATTCCATTTAATAGATGTTTTACCAGAGACAAAACCAGAGATGGTAAACAGATCCATTATCACCTGGGGTTTTAGTGGGGACAGAGAGGACAAGATGCAATAAGCAAAGGTGCTCCGAGGATCACAAATAATAGAATAAAACAATAATACCTCCTTAGCGGAAGTCTGTAAGTGTCTTCAGGCACTGGGGTCTTGGGGTGGTCACAATATCTAGAGATTAAGCAGGAAGTAGACCAGGTTAACAAATGACCTGCAAGACATACAATATATAATGAAAGATTTACCTAATAACACTGCTAATATTACAACCACTTAGAAAGCCCTGTTGGAGTACATAAAATATGAAAAATTCAAAAACCTTTATAAATTAAAGTATGTTAGAACTAGATAATTAAGACATTGTTCAATTTTCTATTTCATTAAAAGAAACTCTATAATTGGAAAACCATACAAATGTGAGCGTGTGGATGAGTGCGTGTAGGTGTGGGGGAGGGGGGCTATATGAGTGAGTGCATCTTCACAAACTAGAAAATGCACCAATTTGGTACCTGGAGATCAGAGGCCAATTCTAATTTTACCACAAACTCACTTCATGGCCCTGTGAAGTCATTTCTCTTCTCTTAGGTCACCCAGAATTTCCTGACCCATGGATGAAATATTCATTCTAGCTAATTTCCAAGCTGCCTTGAAGCTCAACATTTCTATAACTCTAGGACTCATAAAAAATCATTATTATTTCTGTACTTTAATAAGCAAATGTGACCAGTGCATGTTGATTAAATAAAGGTACTAAAGGTTGATGGGGCTCCCTTGCTTTTTTCAGATAAGGTCAGTGAAATGACAGCAGTTGATGGAGTAACATCACCACTGGATGAAGGTGAATCGTAGGGTTTTTCTATGCTTCCTCTGATGGTTTTTCACATAACCCAGAATCAAGGATACAAATATACAGACGCATATTCACTTTGTTTGTAAACTATCTCATCTCTGAACAGAAATGTAACTGGAGAAACGGAAATTTGAACAAAACCATTAGTTTATTCTATGAACATTTATGAAGCACAAGTTGTGTGGTGGGCTTGAGACAGAGATACAGTAGTAAGAAAAAGACAAGAGATAGTCTCTGGTTTTCACTGGGCTCACAATTATTGGGAAGGAAAAAAATAAACATTTTATAAAGGTTAAATAAATGCTATAAAATACAAGGAGTCATTGGTACATAGAAGAGAGAAGACATCCCCAAAAGAAAACAGACTTTCATAGGCCTTAATGGATGTCAGGATCACCAGCAGAGAACTGGAGCTGGGGTTTGGGAGGAGAATGGGAGTTCCTTTGAAGGAAGTCAGACAAAACATTGAGTCATGACACAGCAGGCATGTTGGGGAGCAAATGAGCAATTTAGTTTGTTTTGACAGCAGAATGATTATTAAGAAATGCAACAGAGCCTCTTTTCTGGCTGGAATCATGGAGGGTGCCAGATAGAAGAAAAAGAAATTTCCTGCCATGTCAGAACCCCATCAAAAAAGTGAAGGAATTTCACAGAGCTGAAGATCAAGCATTGGAGAAAAATGGGTGTCCAAAAACTGTTTTGAAAAACAAGGAAGAAGTTCATCCATGGAAAAAGTAGAAACTGTCACGAGAAATACAGGCAGATGTACAGAACTGAGACTCAAATGACTAGTATGGAAAGAAAAACTGTGAATTTCTACACACCTGCAGAAACTAGCGCTCACTGATGTTTTTCATCAGGACCAGTGGTATCAATTACGTGAGCCCAAAACGACAAAATGTGCTGTTTTCTGCATTTTCACCAGGTCTTCAGTGTCACCTTAATAAAGTTCAACCAGGCTTTATTTAAATGCTGAAGATGCAGAGGTGGAACTGCCTATCACACGGGGGTACCCAAGTCCAAATTCAGTAAGTGAATTAATTAATGACAAATGTGGACAGCCTTGACTGACAGTGCTCTGTTCAATGTCTTAGTAAGTAGGTCATTATCAGAATGGGGAGCTGATTCATGAGAGCTATACTGTTGGAAAACACCTCAAAGCAGATAACTTCCTTTGCCCCTTCAAATTATGGAATTACCTAGAAGTGGAATGAAGATCAGGACCATCTATTTTGTAGATGGTGGAGTCACTAGTAACAGGGAAGATCAGATCAACAGGATTATTAGAAGGAAAAACTGATGTATCAATGTGGGGTTTTTAAAATCTCTTCAGTTAATATGCCACAATGCTCTCAAATTGTGAAAGAAATAAGAAAGAAAAAAGAAAGAGAGAAAGAGATGAAGGAGAAAGGAGAAAGAGGGAAGGAGAGAGGGAAGGAAGGAGGAAGAAGAGTAGTATGGATGAGTGGATGGATGGATGGTTGGATGGGCGTGAATCAACTATGGGCTATAAACTTTGTCTCACGGGTCACAGGGATTGTTGAAGAAATTTTTATTATGAGAATAATATAAATGGATTGAATTAATAAAATAAAAAGACAAATTATACTAAATTGAAACAAACTTAAGGATATTGAATTGCTGGAACGGCTCTGCTGTGGTTTAGATGCGGTTTGAGTGTATCTCTCAAAGTTGTTAAAAGCATGGTCCTAAGTGAGACAGTGGACCTTTGACAGATAGGACCTAATAAAAGGCGATTAGGTCATGAGAGGTGCTGAAGGAATTAACGCAGTTCCCATGGAAAGATTCATTCTTAAGAAAGTTGGTTATTTTAAATGAGCAAGGTCTTTCCCCATGCTTTGCCTTTGTGCCTCATGATGCTACCTTCCCTTCCATCTACAGCCCTGTTGTGACGCCATCCATATGAACTCCCTTCCAGAGCCAAGCAGATGGCAGCATCCCATCCCTGACTCTCCCAAACTGTGAGCCAAATAAACCTCTTCTGTTTACATATTCCCAGCCCCAGGTGTCTTGCAACAGCAACCAAAATGGACTGAATAGAAAAATATCTTTCCATAGCCACAATTATAACCTGTTGTGAGAGAAGAAAAGAGGGGGTATGATTTAAAAGAACTTGAGAAAAATGCTGAGTTCAAAATGGAAATTAGCAGAAAGTCTTTCATGTCACCTCACTCTTAGGTGATAGTAAAGTGAAAGTCATAGAATTGAAAGCAAACACAAAAGGGACAAGAAGAGACCATCTGCAAACAAGAGATGTCAAAAAAATTTCTAAAGGTAGGAAAGGAAGGGAAATCTTTGGGTCAGTAAAATGTGACTAGGAAACAGAAGAATGTAACTACAGAAAAGAAACCATCAGACTCAGTAGAACCAACAGAAATTCCAGACTGAGTTGCAAGGAGAAGGAAATGGGAAAGAGCCCCCAAAAGAGAGGATGGTAACTCAAACTGTCTACTGGCTACCATATTAGCCATCAATCCATGTCACCCAGCCCTTTGCTTATATGTGCAGACACTTAGGTTCACATGTACGTACACATACACACACACACACACACACACACACACACAGCTACTCTACGGTTATAAATTGCCCCACTGACATTATAATCCCAGAAGAAGCACCCACTACCATTTAAATATTAGAAGACGACTGCTCTCTAAAGAAAACAAATAAACTGGCCAGTGGAAAGTTATGCTGTTCAGGTAGCCTTTACCACTGTTAGTGAAGCTCTCCTCTTCCTGTGCTTAAGTCTTACTGTAGAATCCAGTTTAGCAAGCTCCTACTAGATTTCCCCTACTAGTCATGGGCATTTCACCAGGCCTACCCAACGAGATATGAGAAGTGGTTGGTTTCCTATTAAAAATCTCAGCTATAAGAAAAACTTCCTCCCTGGAACACACACAGGACAATGGAGTAGAGAGGTCATCACGTGACCATGAGATAACAAGCAGATGCATGAGAAGAATGAATTAAGCACAGGAAAATTGGAAAAGAGACTGAATCATTTTTTCATTGTTCAGATTCTGAATAAGACCTAGAATACCCTATAGTTTTCTCCTGAAGGGAAGTAATAAATAAATTATTGAAGCCACTTTTGTTGGGTTTTCTATTATAGATAAATGCATCTTACCTAGTGGGAGTAACCATCAAACCTGAAAGAAGAAATGACTAAAAGGAGCATTCTGTAAGAAGTGAGGGATGGAAGAGACACAAGGATTTTCCATTTTAAGCACTTCTTTTTTTTTAGTTATATATCTGTATTACTTTGATTTTAAAGAGAAGCATAATAATTTGGGTACAAATACTTACATATAACAAGGAATTTCTTTTTGTTGTATTAAATACATTTTTAAATGTTGAGCTTTTGTCTCATCTTTTACTATTTAGTAATTTTTTTATTAAAACAGAAGCCAGAAATTTTATTCAGAGGATTTGATTACAGATCTCAGCTACTAATGACTCTCACCTGAAGGATATTACAGCTGTATAATTACTGTCTGTTGCTCACCTGGTGACAGCAAACATAGAAAATTTAACACTGAGA